>CM062816.1:1934942971-1935238714 GCA_031772625.1 Pinus tabuliformis | reverse complement strand
TTTTCATTCATTTAGTTGATTAGAGAGCTCGAAGCTGGGAAAATTGGCGACCGAGAAAGCGGATGACTCCTCTCTCTAGGTAGGTGTATTTCCACCTTCCTTGTAATCATTTCTCTTTCCATGTGTGTCTTTTTTCACCTAGAATGTGTACTTTCATACTCAAATTGGATTTATTAGCTTCTCTGAACCATTTCCAAGCCAAAGTCACCCTAAAACCCTTTATACCTCCATTCTTCCATCTAATGTCCCATTTTAAAAAACCCCTATCTCTCATTTTTAGAGAAACTCCTCACTTTCAACTCTTGATTCCCCTAAATCCCTACAAAATGCATGGTTAACCTCGAATCCACCATTTTTCATCTTCCATTAAGGTTCTAGTTGTTCAGATGACAAAGGAGGCCAACTCGCATTTCTAAAAACCATGATATGTTCTAACTTGTGACTCAACGACTCATCTAACCTTACGACCTAGCGACCAACCCATCCCCACGGCCCAGCGACCTCCTAGTCACCATGTCGCTAACTCATTGATTGTCTCCCCTTAGGTTTTGCAACATGTGACCTATCCTTCAAACAAAGTTCTAATTTCAATATTTTTTATCTTATTCCCCACATTTTGAAGCTTATTTTATCATCATTTTTTTGATTAATATTATTTATGTTTTCCTTCTCATCTTGGGATTACTTGCTTGAAATGCAAAGTGACATTGATATGAATTGAATATCAATATCATATTTGTCTGGAGAGATGTCACCTCTGACGATCAAGGCTTCTCATAAAACTGCGGAGAGTGGTGTCCTTGAAGTTCTAGAAGGATCACCACCACCCATATACGAGGACACGACATGCTATATCAATAAGACCACCAAGATATCATGATTCGACATGTATTATAAATTCTCAAGGAAAAATATTCCCAAGGCCATAAGGAATTCAAGGTATAAATCAATATCAATAGGTCATGGCTTCACAAAGTAGCCACACATCTTCCATTCCTCGCCTGTGCAAAAACCATAAATTAGATCCTATGAAATATTCATGCATAATAATGGATTATAAGGAGCCACACAGGCGAATCTTTTTCTTCTTTTACTATTGTATACATTGATGCCTACTAAAAGCTACCAGAGAGAGAAGAGACCTTCAACACTAGGTGGATTTCAGACTTCCATCCGTCAACTAGATATATTCTAAAGTCATGGTGCCAAGAACCCTCCAAGTTCCACGTCAAGGTTGATTAGGTTTAGAAATTAAAGGGCCTTAAGGAGTTCTACCAAATTATGGAAACAATGATGAACCAGTTATATGGAAGGTTAGAAATCAACACCTTTCTTGGTACATGGGCCCCTATCATGTACACTGTTACAATGACGGGAACTATTTTCAAGAGGAAGAGGTATTGGACCTCACTAGATTGACGTTTGATCAGGTTAACTGTAATATTATGCGGGAAAGAATAAAATGCTATGCCAAGAACCCTGGTAAATTGTTTTCATTAACCACATAGAAAGATAATGTCTTGGATACTACTATGAACCCTGAGACGATTGGTTCAGCTAGAATTTTCATTGTGACTGAAACAAAGCTAAATATGAGAAAGATGAACAAACATACTGCAGAACTTTAGGGCAAGCTCTGTGCTTTTTGGAAAATGGCTGCCAAAGCATAAGAAGATAAAAGGAAGTTAGAAGAAGAGAATAAAGTTCAACATATAGTCCAATCAAGTACAAATAAGTTAGAAGCATCCATTTAATAAGAGGTAGAAACTTTACAGGAAGCCATAACTATAGTATCTAATGAGATGTTAAATATTCATCATACTACCTCACCCTTCCCAATTATTCAGGATGAGACTAAGGGAAGACAACTATGCTCAAACAAACCACGAAAATTGTCAACAACATATGTGAGTGAACTGCCAAATATATGAATGTGTTGGCAATTCTCCCTATAAATGATTATATAAACACTCAAAATAACAAATTCTAAGTTCGTATCAAGATCCAATCACAGGAGAAGCTTTTAAAGGATGTGGAAAATGTTTTTTCTTCATATAAGCATTTGCTAAGTGTATTGGAACCTGTAATTGAAGTACAAAAAGTATCTTCAATCAAAGCATTCAGGGAACTGAGGAAGCAAGAGGAAGTTCTTCATGCAATTTAGGAATTTCTCAATCCTCTCAAATAGGCCTCTACTCTGGAGAACTTACAGGTGATGAAAGAGACAATTTCTCAGTACCTGATAGAGCTAGTGAGGATATACATGAGGCTAGTAACTTTGTCAAATTAGATCAAGGTAAGAAAGAACACTCAAATAGCAAATTCCCTAGAGTGCCTTCATAGACATGGGAATGAGCAATAAAAGGTGGTCAACATGGAAACCAAATACAATCTCTAGCAATTATATCTTGTGCAAGAATTACATGTGGATATTCCAAAATTATCTCTTTTTAAATTATTAGAATAGATCCATTTATTTCACAAGTGCATAGTAGGATTGAGACTAGACTGGATTATAGTCTCGTGGGAATATCATAGTTCATGAGGTAGCTAAAGTGTCATGAGTAGACCAAGAGTCACTTTTTTTCTATAAATATGCCCTCACGACACATTGTAATGGAATTTTAGCTTTGAACTCATTTTCGTGCATATTGTTTTGAGAACTAAGGATATTCTAGTGAATGCACGAAGTAATTTTATGTTTCCACTTATTGACTTGATGAAGATCTTGTGTAATGGTTTCATGGATATTCTTACCTTAATTAATTGAAATTTCCTTTGAGCTTTTTGCATATTGTTTCCTCTTGTGTCTTCATGCACTATGGGATTTCTCTTACAAAACATGCATGGCATATGATATGATTACCTTACGCTTATGTTTGTAAACTACTTTATTAATGTTAACATTGTATCATTGTGTTATTGTGTGCTTACTAATGATTTTATGTGCTTATTAACCATGAATTTTTCTATTGGTAAATTCATCTCATATGTATGTACAAATCTTGTTTAAGTCTTACTAACAATTCTTTTCTTAGGATTCACACTTTAAAGTTAGGTTTTTTCTATTCATGGTATTTGTTCTATTGTGTTTTCATAGGTTACTTACTTTCATTTGTTGAAGTTTATTGTGTTCTCCCTTAAGTCGACACTTTCTTTGTCTAAGGAAAATCTCAACCAACGAGATGGAAACCGAGCCTACATACTGGATGGGACTCCTAGACCAAAAGCTGTAGAGTCTGACTAGGATCCTACACCGCAAAGATCCCCCAGCTATTGGCAATACATTCCAGCCCATTAACACATCTTTAAACTCTCTCACATGGAGTATAAGGTATTTGGGTCTCGACACCCATGAGGCCTTTGTCACATGGCAGTTTCACAAAGGTCCAACTCACCATTTCCACATGGACTTTTTTTTCTACAATTGATATATCTCAACATGATCTGATGGTCTTCATAGGAAATCACATCATGTGTATGAAATCTCTTATAGCCAACTAGAATTTAATTTTTCAGATCAAATTATAAAAGCTACTAGTAAGGGCACAAAATATTTGTTTTCATGGTAGAAAACCAAACAAACAAATAGTTCTAGACAACAAGTTGATTATAGCATAAATAAATACAATTCATTGATATATAAAGGAATGATATATGTTCCTAATCAGCGAGTTTTTAAACAATTAATGCTAGAATAATTTAATAAGATACCTTATACTGACCATCCCCGGTATCAAAAGTTGTTTTCTCCTATAAACAAAAACTATGTTTGGCCCAGAATGAAATGAAGAATCACAAATTATTTGGCCAAATGATGAGAATGCCAATAATTCAAGGCTAAACATCAACGTCTGACTGAGTTTCTTCACCCACTACACATTTCAGAATGGAAATGGAAAGTAATTAATATGGATTTTGTAATAGGTTTTCATAAAACAACGAGACCTAATTACGCAATCATGGTGGTAGTAGATAAGCTGAGTAAAGTAGCCCATTTCATTATTGTCTAATCCACATATAAAATTGTCCAAATTACAGACATATTTGTGAGAGAAATTTGTAAACTACACAAAATGCTGAAAGTTATGATCTCTGATGGAGATGTGAAATTCACATTAGAAATTTTCAAAACTCTATTTATGGGTTTAGGAACTCAAATTCAATTTAGTACCATTTACCATCCACAAATAGGTGGAAAAATAGAAAGAGTGGACTATTTGTTGGAATATATGCTAAGAATGTGTGTAGTGAAACAATTGAGTTAATGGGAGTAGTACCTCCACCTAGTGGAATTCACTTACATTAACAATTTTCATGAATTGGTGAAAATGAGCCCTTTTGAAGACTTATACATGAGAAGATGTACAACACCCATTAATTGGAACAAACCAGAAGAAAAACTAATGATGGGACCTGATATGTTAGCGGGAATGGAGGTCACCATTAAAAGTGTTCTATAAAATTTGAAAGCTACTCAAGATAGGAAGAACACATATGCAGATAAAAAAAGAACTTTCAAGGAATTCCAAGTGGGGGAACACATGTATGTTTGAGAAAAATCCAAGAAAAGTACTTTGTAATTGAAGGGATGTGGAAAATTATACCCTCAATATTGTGGGCCCTTTCAAGTACTAGAAATAATTAGACCGGTTGCACAACATCTAGCATTACCCAGCTCCATGTGAATCCATAATGTGTTTCATGTATCTTTATTAAAAGAATATGTATTGGAGTCTAGACATATAATTAACTTGTAAGAAGTCCAGGTATTAGTTTTAAGAGATAATTTTATCCTTGATAGCTAATTAGGTTTATTAAATTCTTGTTAGTAATAACATCTTGTAATGTACAACAGGTGGAACCAAATGGAGAGTTCCTAGTAGAGCCTCTACATATTCTTGGTCATAGAGAAACAATGCTACAAAGTCGATCTATCACCCAGGTTAAAGTGCAGTGGAGGAACTTTATCTCAAAACAGGCCACATGGGAAGATGAATGATTAATGCAAGAATAATACCGTGACCTATTCCAAGGGAATGAGTAAGCACCAGGGATGGTGTTTCACTCAAGGGGGGGGAAGATGTAACACCCCTGGCTATGAAAATAATTAGTATTTACTTTTCTTATTGTGCAAGAATTTTTAGTTCAAGATAGATTAATAAAGAACTTAAATGCAAAAGTATATTTATTATTATTATTATTTTAATTTCTTTAAAAGAAATTTTTTCCTAGTCAGAGAAATGACAATAAAAACATTTTGAAAGAAAATATTTAGTTCTAGGTAGTTAGACAATTACATCCTTCTCTGAAGAGATTGAAAAGAAAATATCTCAATTGGGAAAATAAAAAAGTTCCTAGAGAAGAAGAAAGAACAAAAAATAAATAAATGTGACAAGACACTATTAAGACAACAGTGGCACTGCTAAGGGTCTACCTGAGCTGGTCCTAGCTAGTGGAATTCTCAGAATGGTCACTGTCTTAAACTACTCTAGAAACTAAGAGGCTTGAGGTGAGAGCTGGAAATAATAGCCAGTCTCACAAGTTGGGTGGAAAATGATTTTTCCCTTAGTTTTCATTTCTCTGTAGAGCTAACTTAGAGAGATAACTATTAATTTGTTGAAAAGAGTTTGGTATTATTCTTAAAGGTTCTATTCATAGAAGAAATTGGGAATTATGAAAAGAATTCGGTAACATTTATGAATGTATGAAAGAAGTTGGAATTTGAAAAGAAAGAATATGATACTGATTCTAAATTAATTGTTTATTGGAAATTCTGAAAAAAGGAGTAATACTTCTAAAGAATATCCCAGAAAAGATTGTTTTTGAAGAGGTTGGAACTCTGAAATGTGGTAAAGAATTATTTTGGGTAGTCAACCTCTTGATATTAACAGATAATATGAGATGGAGTTCCCTTGTGGAATGAGAGATTACTATAACAAAATTGTAGTTTAATTTCCATGAATTTTTCTAAACAAAGTTCCTATCATGTTCTATGATGATAAGGATATTATAGGACAATTTTCTTGTGCCTTGAATAAATAAAATGGTTGAATGGGTAACTAAATATTATAGGTGACTACAAAATAGAATTAAGAAAAGAACCTAGGTGCATAACGAATACAAGCTTACTCACAGGCATCTCTCAAAGAATTAAGGGATGGACAAAGGGACTGTCTGGCTGTAAAGAACCCAGAAGGGAGAACTTGAACCAATTTATTAAAACTAGAATGTAAATAACTACAAATATTGGGAACAAGTTAGTTTCTATAGAAAGCCGACATCTCATAGAGAAAACAGTCTCATCCCCAGAAAATAACCCTATCCCTAGAGTAGGAGAGACAAACTCTGTGAATGGGATTTCATCCTCTTGTGGCATTGTTCACCACAGTTAAAGAAATAAGTCATATTTTTCCACCAGACAATAAAAAACTATGAATGTTCAGTGTAATGGCCGATAAATAAATTATTGACATACCACGAACCAAAATGTAACCTGATTGAGGGAAAATTTACAAATAATCCTACTCACAAACAAAAGAACACAGTTCAACCCTCACATGTTTATGCGCCTTTTTCAAGAATAATTAAATAATTACATATTGTTGTCAAATGAGAAGTAAAGAATCATATAGATAGAAACGGGAATTTACCCACATAATTTCAGAACCTTAACCATCTAAAACTCTTTCACGGACAAGGTTAGAAACCCAAGAACTTGCAGAAAATAAAATTTCCCATGATTGTTAGTTGTCGTGGCTGAAGAAAGCCTGACCTGGAAAAAAAAAGCTGAAATTATGGAAAAATTTATCACCTTCATATCAAATAATAAACCCTAAAGAACCCAAAACCCTAACAAGAACAAAAAAATTGATACCTTAGAGATGCCTTAGAAAAGTGGTGGGCCATAAATGAATTCCTGGTAAATATTTAGGGTTAATAGTACAACAGATTATAATAAGAATACAAAGTAAATGAAGAGGAAAACCATATAAATTGCATTACATAGAGATGAAATACCTCACCGCATGCTAGTGAAGGAACACATTAAGAAAATATGGCTCCATGTTGCTCGACCAACATCAGAAAAATAACTAAATCCCTTATGAAGTCTTTGTAATGGTGTATGAGTAGTTTAGAGAGACAAACATAGCAAATGCACTCACCCTAGTGAAAATTTGTCAGAATAACAGCCAAACCCCTATGTTCCGAGAGTTGCAGAGTTGCATTGACGGATAGGCATAATGAGGATAAAAATGAGAGTCTTGGGTGTGAATGGTTTCCATTAACTGGTCAAACACATCTCCATCTTTGGATGGAAACCCTGAGCACAGATGGTCACGATAGCGACAACTGTATTCCATTGAATTTATGACATGATGATTGATCTCTAAAGGGTTCCTTGAGTTGAGGAACATATTAATGTATTTTAGTTTACCATGGGAGAAATTTTTAATAAAAATTTAAATCATAGAGCATATCCAAGGTGCGTGTCAATAGTGTTGAGAAAGGAAATATAATACATTTTTCTAACCGAGTATTAGTTCCAAGCCTTAGAGAGTAATGAAATAATGATTAAATGGTATCGTATGTGTCAATAATTATATAAATTCTTTAGATATCAACAGTAAGTAATAATTTATATATCCATGTGTAAAGTTTTCTTATAACTAGTTTCGTGAAGTAGGTATCTAAGTTTCTCAATACTATTATCATTTTGTTTGTTTTCATAGAAATAATATGTATCTTAGATGTAAAATAATATATATATGTATAAAACAATGATAATAGCTATATATATATATATATATATATATATATATATATATATATATATATATATAATATATATATATATATATATATATATATACTTTGAATATTTCAAAAAATATAGTGAACGATATATTTGTTATTAGTTTATAGTTTTTTTTTAAGGTAAACACTAATAAGAAATTTAGACAAATAATTTTCATCAAGAAGTGTCTTAACTGAACACTCTTTTAGTATATGTGATCAACCAATATAAATAAATGAAATGATAATTGAAAAACTATAGAACAGTAAACATACATCCTTTTATAAATAAAATATTAAAAATTATTTTTGATAAAAGGAGAAATTAAGTATATCTTGGTCTAGTGTAGAGTTTGCTAAAGTCTATTTCTTTACTATGTACTTTTGTAACTTACAATCTGATGGTCATGATATGTTCTAGACATGAAGTGATCCAACAATTCATTCTCTCCTCGGTATTATTGACACTTGATTCGTAGCTTAACACCCGATTGTTCCATGATTTCTATTTAAAGAGCATGGAGGCTCATTTGTAAGGTTGTCCATGAGAGAAGCTCATGTCAACTTTCTTTCTTTTATTAATAAATTGCCTGAAGTGGTTGTGTTGGCTCAGACCATAAATTTCTTCTCTCTCTGATAGTTTTACCCATGTTAAGAATATTGGTGTATTGATCTGTGATCTATTTGTGAGTATTGTACTCTGCTTCTATTGGAGAAGGAGAAATGGTACTTTGTTTCTTGCAAGCCAATGTAATAGGTACAAAACGAAGAGTGAAGACATAGCTTGCAATAGACTTCCGATCATCAGGGTCACCGACCCAATCAGAATCAGTGAAAATAACCAATAGAGGATATGCTTTCGCACTGTAATGAATCCCAAACTGAGATGTACCTTAAACATAATGAAGTATTCTTTCAGTTTATTTCCAATGAATTTCATGTTCATTTTGCATAAACCGAAAAATAAGGTCAACAACAAAGGAAAGGTCAGGGTGGGTGTGGGTCAGATACAAAAGGTTTCCTACAAGCTAATGGTATAAGGTAGCATCAAATTCGCAGGAAGTACAAGCGACTGAATGTTTGGCTCCAGACTGAAAGGGAGAAGGGGTTGGCTTACATTCTTCCTTATGAAAGTGGCATAGAGGATCATAGGCATACTTAGATTGGGAAATGGAAATACCTTCCTTGGATCGCAAGACTTAAAGACTAAGAAAGTAATGAAAGTGTTCTAAGTTTGTCATTTCAAACTACTTTTTAAGGCTGGACTTCACATGGTTTATAAGTTTGGGATCACTACTAGTAAGGGTAAGATCATTAACGTAAATAACAAGAATGATAAGAGACTTACCCACTTTCTTGGTGTAGACAGTATTGTTAGAATGACACCTAGAAAAGTCAGTATCTAAAAGAAATTTATCCATTCTGGAATACCAAGCCTAAGGGGCTTTCTTGAGAACATAAAGGGATTTCTTAAACTAACATACAACGCTAGAGTCTGTTTGTATAAAGCCAGGACGTTGTTCCATATAGATTTCATCATGCAAGAAGGTAGATTTAACATCCATCTGATGGACTTCCCATTTGAAAGAGGCAACAAGGGAAAGAACAAGGCAAGTAGAGTTCATCTTGGCAATATGGGAGAAGGTTTCAGTATAGTAAATTCATTCAACTTGTGAAAATCCCTTAGCAACAAGATGAGCATTATGTTTATCAACTTTTCAATCTGATCCAAACTTGGTTCTGTAAACCCATTTACATCTAACAAGTTTTCCTCCCTTTGGAAGAGGAATAAGATCTGATGTATCATTTGCCAATAGTCAGCTATATTCTTCATTCGTAGTTACATCCCAATTTGGATACCCTAAAGCTTTTGCAAAGATGTCAAGGTCATAATTTTCTGAAGCTTGAGCCAGTAAAGAAGAGGCTCTATCGAACTCAGAATGTGTATGCCATTGATTTGTAGGATCACCTGTTGCATCCTGAGTAGCACAGACCCATTTTAGAAGTTGAGGAGCTGAAGGAGGATTCTGAGAAGGTGGGGCAGGATTTTCATCCTTGTCGTCATCCCCGGAAGAAGAAATACTTTTAGAAGTAGAAGGAATAGAGAGAGGTGGCACATCCATCGAACTAGGCTCTTAGGCTGGCATATGTTCAACAAACTTTACATCTCTTACAAGGATAACATTTTTGGATTTAAGTGAAATAAGTCTATATGCTTTGACATCTTCAGAATATCCAAAAAAAAAAAAATCACTCTTAGTTTCTAAATCTTTATGTTTCTCATCGGGAATATAGGCCCATGCTTCACTTCAAAAAACACGAAAGTGACTTACATCTGGTTTAACTGAGCTCCATGCTTCTTCTAGAGTGATATTCTTTAAACCTTAGTAGGAGTGTGATTTACTTTGTAATTTGCACAGTTAATTGCTTCTGCCCAAAAATTAAGACTAAGTCCTTTTGATTGAAGCATAAAATTAGACATTTCCTTTAACGTGCGGTTATTCCTTTCAATTACACCATTTTGTTGTGGAGTATATGCAACAATATGATGTATTTGAATTCCATGCTCAGTTCAAAAGTTGATGAATTTGTTGTTAACATATTCTCTGCCATTATCAGATCTTAGCTTAAGAATTTGATGTCCAGATTGTTTCTCAATAAAGGCCTTAAAGGCTAAGAACATGTTAAATACTTTACTCATGAGTTTTAAGAAGTATATCCAAGTGCATATGGAGAAATCATCAATGAAAGTTAAGAAATACATGTAGCCAAGAATGAAACAACTAGAAGTGGACCACATAAATCATTATGCACAAGCTATAAAGGGGATGAGGCATGCCAAGAGGCATGTTTTTCAAAACTATCCCGGTGATGTTTTCTGAGTATACATTCAGAAAAAACACCATCTCTACAAGATACCATAGGAATACCTATCACCAGATTTTCTTTACATAGATTTTGAAGGGAGAAATAGTTTAAGTGACAAACCACTCATGCCAAAGTTTGCTCACTTCATCATTATGAGCAACAAATACTGAGGGAAGAGTTGATGACCCAAATTTTTTAAAATTATACAACCGTCTAGAATCATCAGCAATGCCAGTAGCTAAAATTTGTCTAGGATCTCTTAGGCCCTTAATTACAACATCATGAGGTGAAAATTCAATGATTTTGCCTTCACCTAAATGAGCTATCTGATATACAGATAAAAGGTTGTAGGATAAGGTTGGAACACATAATACATCATTAAATTGACCATTGTCTAGATGAATAGTTCAAGTCCCTACAACACTAAGTGATTTGTCATCACCAACATATATATTTTTGGTGTTACAATCATTTAAAGAAGAAAACATGGCTTTGTTTTTGGCCGTCTGATAATAAGCTCCAGAAAAAATGAGTCATTCATGAGAATGAGAAGGAGAAGATACATTTATTGCATAACCAAAGCGAGATTCTTGACAACCACATGCAGAAATTGATATTCCTAAAGATGAAGTTGAAGTTGAAGAGTGTTCCAATTAGATATTCTGCTTCTTCATTGCTTCTTCCAAGGCTTCCATCTTCTTAAAGCATTTGGATTCTAAGTGGCCATCTAGATTACAAAACTTTCAATGTCTATTAGTATTCTTCCCTTTGATTTTATTTTCCTTATCATTTTGTTGAATTGATTTTTCATTTGAGACTAAAAGTGCTTAGGAAACTTGGTTGGTTTACGACCATACTTTTTAGGATCTTGCTTCTTAGGATTCTTTGAGCTTGATTACTATTGGGTGACTAAGGCTTTCTAAGAAGAGTTGCCAATATTAAGATGACCAAGATGTAAGAGTTTTTCTTGTTCTCTTATTAAAGAATCACAAAAGGCATCAAAAGAGGGGGACTTGTAGGCATTTCCTAGAGAAATAAAGGATTCTCTAGTAGAACAGAAGATGGAAACAAACACAGAATAGGTTGGTCCTAACCTAGTAAGAATGGAATAGATAAGGCTACCATATTTTTTCTTAACCTTAACACTTTCCAAGAGAAGTCTAAGGGTCTTCAACTTGGACAAAAAATCTTCAATGGAACAAAAAATATTGGCGTCCAACACAAGCAACTCATTTTCGATTTGATGGGCTCTAATTTCATTTTTAATTCCAAAAACTTTATTGAGCTATTTCATTGCTTTCTTAGGTATATCAAGTTCTACAATATGGAATCTAAGGTATGGAGAAATATACATCCTATCAACCGATGTGCTTGATATTTATTATTTTCCCATTTGACTGTCTTATCTTCATCTTTAGGTTTAGACTCTTGGTGTGAGGCTATTCTATAAAGACCTTTACTTCTACGTAAATTCTCCATGTAGGACACCCATTGGAAGTAGTTGGTGGTCAAGAATAACTTGGCGTGGACTTTCTATTTTAATAGAAACTTAAGCTGTAGATGTTCATATGAAGTGTTCTAATGGAAAGATCTCAAAAAATTAGGCCAGTTAAAAAAAATGGCTCTGAAAATGGCTTCCTGATGAAGAAGTTATGGCTTTTTGAAGAAAAGTTGTTGGAGATGTCGATGAAGTATGTGAATGTGCAGAAGTGAATGATAATGTTATATTTAAAAAAAATCCCCCCTCTTTCAAAACATGATCTAATTAGCTCACTTAAAAAAAAAACATGTGACCCACATTTATAAATACGTTAAATTCACTTTTACAATGGTACTTTATCAGCTACCCACTAAATTGTAACTTAAATAAACAATAAATAGACTTTAGAATTATAAGTGACTCACTTTTTACAATGGTTGATAACACTTTTACATAAAGTAACTTTAAAACATAAGTTACATGTGCTTTTTGAGAAATTAACTCAACAGAAAGAAAGACTTGAACCCAAGACCTCTATTTTCATAAAGTAACTTTAGAGCAAGTGAGCTAGTTTAAAAGATTAGTAATTTGGAAAAGACGAAGGTGTTTTTTTTTCTTCTAGTCACTGAAGCTTTAGAGTGTGTGCTTACTTGGAAAAGCCATTTAAACACACAACCCACCATGGGCATGCAAAATAAACCAAACCTTATGGATTGAAGTTAGCTTTCGCTGGAAACCAAATATTTTACTGAATGTTTCTGATTTTTTGAGTTCACATTAAGGCGTGGCAGAAAAGAAAATACGCGTGAGATAAATCCTTCCTTTCTATTTCTAATTTTCTTAGATCACATAAAGTTGTGAGGCAAATAGCATACGGAGAAATGAAAGGTATATATCTAGTAATAAAAAATATAGAGCTTGATAAATCAAAATAAACAAATACATGACTAACTAAAACTGCAAATAAAGATTGTATACCTCCAGATCTTAAAAGTGATGTAGCTAGGGCTACCAAAAACCTTTTCACATGAAGAAAAGGGGTTCCTCACTAGAAAAAATGATCCTAACACACAAAGCAGCCATCTTAGTCTGAAAACAGTTAGAAACAGTAGATCTAGGAAATGACAGGCGGATGCAATTGTACCAACTTCGGATTTGGATCACCAATGGATGCTACCCTCAAATAGTTCTGATACCATGTAGGAATTCATAGGGTAATTTCCTCAAATAGTACACCAAAGGACACTGCTTACAAACAGATTATAAATCAATACACTAGTATTCTTGACGTGGTTAAAACACTCAAAGAGGGAAATAGTTCACAGCTTGAGCCAAAGTGGCCACTTCAGACAATTTATTAACAAAAGAAAGAAAATTTACATAAGCTTCTCTCATGAACTGTCACCTTACAAATGACCCTCCATGCTCTTTAAATAGAGATCATGGACCAATCGGGTGTTAAACCATGGATCAATTGTGAGTAATACTGAGGAGAGAATGAACCATCATATCACTTCATGTCTAAAACATATCGTGACTATTGGATTGTAAGTTACAAAAGTACATAATAAACTCTACACAAGACCAAGTTATACTTAAGTATTTCCTATATATTGAGATATCGTAAGTAATTATTTAAAGATTATTTTAAAAAGAAAATAAAACCCTATCACAAAAAAAAGCAATTAAAACTCATATTAAAAAAAAAAAACTATCAAACAAAAAAGAAATTAAAGCCTTAAAACTTAAATAACTATGTACTAAATTTTATATTACTCATACATAAAAATAAATATAAATATAGTATTTACATTATTGTTTTCACTAACCATTTTTAAATACACAGTAAAGACCATAACAACAGTTATCAGAAATACTAAACAAATTTTCATAAATTTAAACTCTATATATATCAACCATTTTAGAATTTTATATTTAAGATAAAATGTAAAAAAAAATTAATATTTATTAAGATTTATATAATTTTTAAACGTTGCGATGAATGGTGACTAAGAACCGGATGCGGGTGTTATTAATCGGCATTGATGAGACGCATGCAGAGACGAAAGTTGTCCTAGCACCTGGACGGTGGATGCAGCTTACACATTCTCGCAGCATCTAATATGAATGTTGAAAGGTACAACATTATGGCTCTGTTAATGGCATTCAATGCGCATTCGGCTCGAGAAATTCTGCAAGGTGATTTAATCATGGCCTGCTCTCTTGTTTCTGCAAGTGACATTCTAGGCTCCTTCTTCCTTTGCTCATTATTTTTTCTGCACCCCTGCTCTGTTCGGGTTGTCTGGAAGCTCCTCTGGTTCTTCAGTTTGGCTTGTTCAGCCTGCGCCTAGTCCTCTCCCCTCCAGCTCTGGTCATCTTCCCTTCCTAAGCTCCCTGTTCATCCAACCATGGTTCGACCTGTCGGAGTCTCACGTCGTGGTGGTAATGCTGGCAATCGAGGCCCTGTATCTCATTTTGCTCCTCAGAACATCACTCCTTTAGCCTCTGCCACCCTGTCCTCCCCGCCTTCTGATCATTCTCGGCCTTCTCTGAACAGTTCCTTTCAGACCACCCGTTTTAAGTTCAGGAGCAGGCTCAATAAGCCTTTGATTTCTGCCAATATTACTGTAATTCTTACGGAGGAGGATGATGCACCCAGCAATTCGGACAACATTTCCATGTCTCAATCTCAGTCTCAGAATGCAAGCGGATTTCAGGGTGAGATTGCTGGGGTAGTTCTCAACGCTGATAATATGCAGAACGAAGGTGAAATCCCGGAAGCCCCTCAACCCCAGCCAGCGTCTTCACGGGATCAAGTACTTGCTTGTGAACCAGTGCATTTTACAGGAAGCATTTTCAATCTAGTAATTCCTCCAGATGGCGGTGTTCTGGAAGCTGAAGATAATAAAATGGTCACTTGGATTGGCTCTCCTAGCCAGGTAAATAAGGACGCGACCGACTCTCATACTCATGATTAAAGAATTCTGGTTCAAAGGCTCTGTCAGCATTCTCGTCTATGATCTGTTGTTCTCAGGTTATTCATCTATGATTTTTGTTGCATCTGCTCATTCCTTGTTGAGATTGCAACAAGATGATGGAGCTTAGTGAAAAGAGTCGCCTTCACTAAGTGGGCCCGCAGGCTATTTTTGGCGCAAGTCTATTTTTAGACTATGTCTATTTTTAGACATATGGATCATGTCTATGTTTATGGATGATTGATCAAGTTGGGAAAATAGATGGACTTCTATTTTTGATGAAAGTGTGAGTGATCACAGTGTGAGTGATCAAGTCTATTTTTAGACTGGCTGTCAAAAATAGAAAAGTCAAATATTATTATCTCACAATAATATTTGGACTATAAACTTAATCTTATTCTCTTGGAGCACTTCAGTTTGAGCTACGGAAGTGGCACATGCAGCTGTCAGAAGGAAATTCATTTTTCTTATGAGTCAGTTGAGTTGTTGCATGCATGACTTCAGTTAGAACTCAAGTGAGTTGAGTTTAGTGGACTGGAGGTAAAGTTGATGGAGTTGTGTTCAGTTTAACTTAGTTACACTGGTTGTAGTTAGTCTAATTGCAGATAGACTAATGATGAGTTGTTAAACTAATTATTAACTCATAATACAACTAAAGAATACATCAGTTAACTCAGTTGCATGTCAGTGCATGTTCAGTTCAACAGGGACAGGTGGTAGAGAATCAGATTGCTATCAGTTGTGACTATAGTTGTGCACCAGATCTTGCACAATCAAAGGATTGAGTATGCCAATGATTTTTCTCACGTATTTGGCCCGCATTTTAGCCTTTTCTCACGTCCACAAAGAGTGAGTGACTATTTTGCAGGTGAAAATCGAGTTTGGGAAGCAATTCTCATCAGTTCTTGAGCAGGTATTGAGCAGTGGAGGCAGGCAAGCAGTGGAAGAGATTTGGAGATCAGATCTGAGCTGTATTGTGTGTAACAGAGGTGGAGATACTTGTGAGAAGTATTATGCTGTGTAATGTTACATGACTCAATCATTAATATACAGATAGTGTGGGGTTTTTAGCGAGATGCTTTCCCCGTGATACATACTGTGATAATGTGTGAATGCTCTTGATGTTTTATTGTTATTGATGCTGCTATATTCTTGATCAACGTAGAGGAGCTTATGTATTGTGTATGTTTTCCGCATTAGTACATGATCAGGATAATCTCCATTGAATATGTGTTAAATTATTCAAAATTTCTACATGGTATCGGAGCGAGCTAGATAATTGTAGAAAAAATTTCTACATGGTATCGGAGCAGCTTGATTTGTAGAAGAGATTTTTACAGGATATCAAGCGAGGATTGATCATCAGATCTACTATTCAGGAAGTGTTTACATTCTATTTCTTCAGGCAGAGTCTGTTATCAGGCCAGGTAGCCTCTGGATTCATCCTTCCTTTGGAAGGTGAAATATCTGGTAAAAGCCCATACAGTCAATCTCTGTACGAGAAATATTGTGTTCTCACGAATTCTAGATCGGAGGCAGTTGAGTTGGTTGCTGGTGGAAATTCGAATTTGCAGCAATGTTGTTGAAAATGTCTTTCAACGAATTGCAAATGTTATTCCAAAGCAAGAGCGACCTGGCGCTCAAGGATAAACTCAGTAACAATAAAGGTGAGAATGGATCTTCATCAAAGGTATCTGATGAAGAGAATTGTGCTTTGGCTGCCAAAGCAAAGAAGGGGAAGAACGAGAAAGCTTCTCATTCCGGTGCGAAAGGCAAGAAGCAGGATATGTCCAAAGTGAAGTGTTTTCACTGTCACCAACATGGACACTATGCCACAAATTGTCCGCAGAAGAAGAAGAACAAGCAAGCTGCTGGATCTGCAGGGGGAGAGGCTTTAGCTTCTCAGTTTGAGCTTGATTTTTCATTGATCGCATGCTTGGTTTCAAGTGTGATGGGATCAGTGTGGTTTTTGGACAGTGGTGCGTCTTTTCACATGACGGGAGATAGAGATTTGCTCTCTGATCTGGAGGACAAAGATCTTGGAGTGCACATCGAGATGGGCGATGATGGTAGATACAGTGCGACCGGTATCGGTACCATTTCCTTTGAGAGGGAGTCTGGTAAACCCTTTGTATTGAAGGAAGTCATGCATGTTCCAGGATTGAAGAAGAATCTCATCTCAGTGGCGATGTTAGAAGACAAGGGGTATGATGTTGTTTTCAGCGAGGGAAAGGCCTTCCTGCGCAGCAAGACAACTGATGAGACCCGGAAGATAGGGGTTCGAGTGAGGAACCTTTATCAGTTGCATGTAGATGGATGCGCAGCAATGGCAGGCAAGGCAGAAGGATTGGTGAGCCGGGATGATGGCGAGTTGTGGCACAGGAGATTGGGTCACCTTCACCATGGAGCCTTGAAGATACTGCAGCAGATCACTACAGGGCTTCCTAAAGGCACACTTGCGCAGTCAGATCAATGCAAGGGGTGTACTTTGGGGAAGTTTGTGAAAGCCACCTTTCACGAGAAGGATAGTCGCACCACGACGATCCTTGAGAGAATTCACACAGACGTGTGTGGACCTTTCTCAGTTGCTTCGACAACAAAACACAGGTATTATGTGATTTTTGTTGATGATTTCTCTCGTAAGTGTTGGATCTTCTTCATGCAGAAGAAGAGCGAGACATATTCAAAGTTCTGTGAATTCAAAGCACTGGTCGAGAAGGAGTCAGGGAAGAAGGTGAAGGCTCTTAGGAGCGATAATGGTGGTGAATACATCTCGGACGAGTTCAAGGATTTCTGCAAGGCAGAAGGGATTCGTAGAGAGCTCATAGCTCCCCATAACCCACAGCAGAACGGGGTAGCTGAGCGGAAGAACAGAACGATTGTGGGTGTTGCACGGGCAATGTTGCATGATCAGGGCCTACCCCTTCACTTGTGGGCGGAAGCATGCAATACAGCAGTTTATGTGCAGAACCGTTGTCCTCATAGGATACTTGGCATGAGTACACCCGAGGAGGCTTATTCTGGTAAGAAGCCTGATCTTTCTCATTTGAGGATTTTTGGTGCTAACGTTTACATGCATGTGACGAAGGATGCCAGAAAGAAGTTGGAGCCGACTGCAGAGGTTGGGATATTTGTGGGGTACACTGATACGCCCCACAACTATCGTGTGTATTTGCCAGACAGTGGTAAAACTGTTGTGCGACGGGATATAAAATTTCAGGAGGAGAAAGCCATGAAGTGTTCGCTTGAGAGGGAGCTACACTTGCATGCAGATGAGGAGCTATTAGTTCCTAAGGATGAGCTTCAGGACGTGGATCAGCCACAGGACGAGGTTCATGGAGTGGAAGAGACCACTCATGCAGCGCCAACCATCAGAGGGCGAAAGCGCTTGACAGAAGCTGAGCGACTGGCTCAAGATGCAGAGAAAGTTGTAGGACCACCTACAGCCCAACGCAGGCAGAGACAGTCACCTGATCGGTACACTGGATACATGGCTCTTATGAGCAAGTGTGTTGTGACTGAGCCATCCTCTTTCGAGGAAGCTGTGGAGGATCCCGCATGGGTAGACGCCATGGTGGAAGAGTATGATTCTATTGTCAGAAACAGTGCATGGGAGATTGTTCCTAGACCGGAAGGGAAATCAGTGGTGGGTTCGAGATGGATCTACAAAGTTAAGCAGGCAGCTGACGGGAGTGTGGAGAAGTACAAGGCAAGATTTGTTGCCCGAGGCTTTTCTCAGATTGAGGGGATCGATTATGAGGAGACCTTTGCACCTGTCGCAAGGTATTCTTCCATACTGACGATTCTTGCTCTCTCAGCGCAGATGGGATGGCACATTCATCAGATGGATGTGAAGACTGCGTTCCTCAATGGAGTCATTGAGGAGGAGGTGTACATTGAGCAACCCGAAGGCTTTGAAGTCTTCAGCAGCGAGTCGCATGTGTGCAGGCTCAAGAGAGCGCTGTATGGGTTGAAGCAAGCACCACGTGCTTGGTACACACGGATAGACAGCTATTTCACAGGACTTGGATTCTCCAAGAGCGAGGCGGATCCGAACCTATACCAGATTGTGGTGGAGGGTAAGTTGCTTATCATTGTACTGTATGTTGATGATTTGATTCTAACGGGTGATGAGCTGTTGATACTGTCATGCAAGCAGGATCTTGCTACAGAGTTTGAGATGAAGGACTTGGGCCTCCTTCACTATTTCCTAGGATTGGAAATATGGCAGCGTAGTGGTGGACTGTTTGTTTCTCAGGGCAAGTATGCTCGGGAGATACTGGAGAAGTTCAACATGCATGGCTGCAAGCCTGTTGATACTCCTCTTCCTGGAGGTTGGAGGAAGGAGGATGCCACTTCGGGAGAAGAAGTGGATGCCACTGTTTATCGACAGTTGGTGGGGTCGCTGATGTATTTGGTCAATACACGACCTGATATATGCTATGCAGTTAACCAGCTTTCACAAGCTATGGTTAAGCCTACCAAGCTCTTCTGGAAGGCGGGCAAGCATGTATTGCGCTACTTGAGAGGCACATCGGGATATGGTTTGTGGTACAGACAGGAGGATGAGGTGAAGCTATGTGGCTTCACGGATGCAGATTGGGCAGGGAGCCCAACAGACAGAAAGAGCACATCAGGAGGGGTCTTCAGTATCGGATCGACAGCAGTTTCTTGGTACAGCAGGAAGCAGAGATCCGTGGCACTCAGTTCAGCGGAGGCCGAGTATATGGCAGCAAGTTTGGCTGCATGTGAGGCTATATGGATGAGGAAGATCCTGGTTGGTTTGTTCGGTTCTCATTTGGATCCTACTGTGATTTACTGTGATAACCAGAGTTGCATTAAACTCTCGGCTAATCCTGTATTTCATGATAGATCTAAACATATTGACCTCAGGTACCATCATATCAGAGATTGTGTGCAGCGGAGGATCATGTTACTTTCGTACATTCCAACGGAGGATCAGGATGCTGATATTCTGACGAAGGCTCTCACCAGGAGCAAATTCGAGTACCACCGAGGCAGGATAGGGGTTGCTGATAATCCATATCTTGTCGAGAGGGAGTGTTGAGATTGCAACAAGATGATGGAGCTTAGTGAAAAGAATCGCCTTCACTAAGTGGGCCCGCAGGCTATTTTTGGCGCAAGTCTATTTTTAGACTATGTCTATTTTTAGACATATGGATCATGTCTATGTTTATGGATGATTGATCAAGTTGGGAAAATAGATGGACTTCTATTTTTGATGAAAGTGTGAGTGATCACAGTGTGAGTGATCAAGTCTATTTTTAGACTGGCTGTCAAAAATAGAAAAGTCAAATATTATTATCTCACAATAATATTTGGACTATAAACTTAATCTTATTCTCTTGGAGCACTTCAGTTTGAGCTACGAAAGTGGCACATGCAGCTGTCAGAAGGAAATTCGTTTTTCTTATGAGTCAGTTGAGTTGTTGCATGCATGACTTCAGTTAGAACTCAAGTGAGTTGAGTTTAGTGGACTGGAGGTACAGTTGATGGAGTTGTGTTCAGTTTAACTTAGTTAAACTGGTTGTAGTTAGTCTAATTGCAGATAGACTAATGATGAGTTGTTAAACTAATTATTAACTCATAATACAACTAAATAATACATCAGTTAACTCAGTTGCATGTCAGTGCATGTTCAGTTCAACAGGGACAGGTGGTATAGAATCAGATTGCTATCAGTTGTGACTATAGTTGTGCACCAGATCTTGCACAATCAAAGGATTGAGTATGCCAATGAGTTTTCTCACGTATTTGGCCCGCATTTTAGCCTTTGCTCACGTCCACAAAGAGTGAGTGACTATTTTGCAGGTGCAAATCGAGTTTGGGAAGCAATTCTCATTAGTTCTTGAGCAGGTATTGAGTAGTGGAGGCAGGCAAGCAGTGGAAGAGATTTGGAGATCAGATCTGAGCTGTATTGTGTGTAACAGAGGTGGAGATACTTGTGAGAAGTATTATGCTGTGTAATGTTACATGACTCAATCATTAATATATAGATAATGTGGGGTTTTTAGCGAGATGCTTTCCCCGTGATACATACTGTGTTAATGTGTGAATGCTCTTGATGTTTTATTGTTATTGATGCTGCTATATTCTTGATCAACGTAGAGGAGCTTATGTATTGTGTATGTTTTCCGCATTAGTACATGATCAGGATAATCTCCATTGAATATGTGTTAAATTATTCAAAATTTCTACATTCCTCTGGCACTGCTTTTGGTATAAGCACGAATCGCTATAGTCTTCAGTTCAGAAACAATTATGGCCTAGCTAGCCTGGTTTTTTATTATTTTTGGAATGGTGGCTTCAAAAGATTGTCTCTCAGCAAACACAGAGCTGCCACTGGAGCTGTTATGTCAACTATAGGTCTGGTTAGATTTTTGTCTTTTAGCATTCTTCAATTCTTGCTTCAAAGTATTTCAATTATGTAAGGTGATTGAAGAAAGTTATATGTTTAAGTTTATTTGGTGGAGGGCTGGCTTCGGCCCCCTTAGAGGTCTAGACCTCTCTATAAATATTTTTATCTTTTTTTAATAGAAATAGTCTTTACTCAGAAAAAAAAATAAAAATAAAATAAAAGTAAATAAATAAAAATAAAAATAAAAAATAATGGTGACTAATGCGTGAAATTAAACTACCATCTTCATAATTCATTTTCTTTTGAACATATATATATTAAACTACCATCTTGATAATTTAATTTCTTTTGAACCTATAATATTAGGATTTTTTTTCTTAATCAAACTATTTTTACATAATAATAAATATAATGCTTAGTTTTTTTTTTTTTTCATAATCAGCGTGTTGAGTGGCAAAGATAAAGATAACCATATAAATTAAATATAATATAATAAGTATGACTAATATATAAGAAGATTTATTTAAAACAAAAATATGAAAATTAATAAATAATATATTTAATATTATTGTATAGTTTTTTTGGGTTAAAAATTTATATGGATTTTTCTTGTTTTTGTAAGTTAATGTTTTATTTATGTAGGAAAAAATGAGTACATTTGGTGGTTCAGAAAACATGTGGTCTTATCCTAACCAAATTTGTTGGCAAAAATTTATACCATATGACAAAAATAGAAAAGGGAAACTAGGGACATTGTCCATAAACAGTAGGGCCAGAGGCACCAAAATATAGATGAAACATAAAAAAGCACTAGAGGGCATACTAGTCATCCAACATGATGGAGGCAGGATTGTCTCGGGTTGTTCTTGGATGAGGTGGAGGATGTAAGTCACATTAAACGTGCCCTTGAAAGTGTGTCAACCAAGTGTGCAACTTTTCTACTTTCTTGGTTAGTTGATTTTGGCCTCAGCAAACCACCACAAGTTTCTCTCAGAATTGGCACTAAAATTAGTGCGTTCGATCCAACGTTGACATCGTCTCTGGATTCTCTTTATGATAGACTCTCTCATTTGTGTCCACTCGTTCTATCAAGCCATTGATAAGTACTTGATAGATCTCTAGGCAGAAATGTTAGATACCCTACCAGTCATTCGCTTTCAGCTCGACCAGACACAAGATTCCCCTTGCCTCCTTGGGTTCCTCAACCCCAAAGACTTGACCTTTGAACCCGTGTACCACCACCCCTATTACCACCTCGTTTACCTCCTCCATGGACTTTAGGCACCCTGATATTAGCCAGGCCTGCGCGTCCAACGTTCTTGCCACCCCGACCAGGAGCCCTAGTGGCAATTGTTGAGTTCACCACACTCACAGCACTAAGGGTGGTTGGGGAAGGGGAATGCCCACATCATGCACTGGGTTTCATAATTCAAAGAGATGGTGAAACACCATGTTCAAAATACATAGGATATACCCCCCGCCCGAGAAACCATACACCACCTTCAGAGAAAGAAAATTCCACCACCCACCGCACGAGAGAAACACAATACCACCGCCCACTACCTGAAAAAGACCACCACCACCAGAGAAACCAAATACCGGTACCCACCACACCAACACAAACAATTGAAAGAAAGATGAAGAAAAAGTAGTTGGCTTCTCAGTGCAACTTCCCCTAGGGTAGCGACTAGCCTCCAAATTTGCCTTGCGGAGACCACCCACCAATCCACCAAACATAGTCATGCCCATGCTAGAGGTCACGAAATTGGACATCGAAACTAGTTTTCTTCCACCACCCATGGTTTTTCCTATACATTTGGTTCCAACTTCCATTTCTAGCCCGAGGAAACAGGCTTAACATAAGCCAAGAGGAAACGGAATGGAAGAGGACTCATATCATCGTCTTCTCATCCTTATGCACACAGACAATAAAAAAGAGGCTTTGTAACAAGGTCTATTTTGTCACACTTCTCCAACAAATTCTGTAGATGAGTACATGTCAGGCCAGGAGTAACTCCAGTTTGGCAGAAAACTCAGAAAACTGATTCGTTTTATTACATTAGGTAGCTATTGTTATATACATGAATGTCACTGCTCAGTTCATCTGATGACTGTTCACATTCCAGGTTCACCCAACCGCAGAGGATTAGGTGTCAACATTCCCCCCTTAATCTGAAGGGGTGTTGGTGAGTCCAAGCATCATTCTGAATCTTTCAAGCTTTTCTCTTCCAAGCGCTTTGGTGAAGATGTCTGCAATTTGCTCATTTGTGGAACAATGACAGAGATGGATTGTTTTGGCCTCAACATGATGTTGGATCAGAGGATATTTAGTATTGATGTGCTTTGTACGATCATGGAACTTTGGATTCTTGGCCAACTTTATTGTAGAGGTGTTGTCAATCATGAGTGGAGTTGATTGTACTTGTTTTACCTGCAAATATTCAAGAATTTTCCTGAGCCACACAATTTCTTTCGTTGCATCAGCTGCTGCCACGTATTCTGCTTCTGTTGTGGAATCTGCTGGAACTGATTGTTTGCGTGATCTCCAAGAGACAGCTCCTGATCCAAGACTCATAGCATATCCTGAAGTGGATACCCCAGTTTCTTTGTCTCCATCGAAGTCTGAATCAGGGTATCCAATCAAGCTGAAGTCGTCCACCTGTGTATACTTGATTCCAAGGTATTGAGTTCCCTTCAAGTACCTTAGAACTCTTTTTGCAGTAGACCAATGTCCCTCACAATGCTTTTTCATAAACCTGGAGAGGATTCCAACAGCAAATGAAATGTCTGCTCTGGTAGTAGTGAGGTAGATGAGACTTCCTACATGTTGTCTATACTTTGTTGTGTCCTCAAATTCCTTTCCTTCAATAGATGTGAGCTTTAAGTTTTGTTCCATTGGAGTAGAAAGAGGATTGCACTCTGTCATGCCAAATCTGTTTAACAAATCTCCAATGTGTTTCTTTTGAGAAAGAAATATGGATTTTGGATGTTGGGTTACTTCAATGCCAAGATAATAATGAACATAGCCCAAATCAGTCATTTCAAAATTTTTCCCCAATTCCTTCTTTATGGATGCAATGTAGCTTTCATTGTTCCCTGTCATTAAAAGATCATCTACATATACCACAAGATATACAACTGTTTTGCCAACTTTCTTGACAAATAAAGTTGCATCATCAAGATCAAAATGATTGAAGTTGAGTTTCAGAAAACGCTCAATTAGTTTTTCATACCAGGCTCGCGGTGCTTGTTTGAGGCCATACAAGGACTTCACAAGTTTGCATACTTATTTTTCATGTCCTTTCATAGAAAATCCTTCAGGCTGGGACATAAAAACATTCTCTTTTAGGTCTCCATTCAAGAAGGTAGTTTTTACATCCATTTGATGGACTTTCCAACCGTTCTAAGCTGCTAGTGCAAAGAGTGTCCGGATGGTGGCCCATTTTGCTGTGGGGGAAAAAGTTTCCTCATAATCGACCCCTTCCTTCTGTGCAAAACCTTTTTCCACAAGCCTATCTTTGTGCTTGTCAAGTGAGCTGTCAGCTTTGTACTTGTTCTTGTAGACCCACTTGCAGCCAATTGGTTTGATTCCAAATGGAGGATCAACCAGCTTCCAAGTGCCATTCTTTACGAGGGCATCATACTCCTTTTGCATCGCTTCTTTCCATTCATCATGAGAAGTTGCTTCTTTGAAGGAAGTTGGTTCAAAATATGTAGACAAGTTCAATTCACAATCATAAGAAACATCCATATCAACAGGTGAATTAGAGTCATCTAGATCACCTCCATTTTGTCGGTTTGAATTTCTGGTTCCTATTTTTCCAATTTCATCAGGATGAACACTTTCAAGTGTCTTTGTCAGCCACATTGGGTGACCTTTCTGATATGGTCCGGGCTATTCTGTTGATTGAGTTGGGACTGAATCAAGATTGAGTCTCCCAATTCTATCAATTACATCACTTAAAGCATCATCCATTGTTGGAATTTCATGCAGGAGAGATTGTTCTTCAGAAGAAGATTCCACATGTTGATCTAGTATAGGAATCCCCCCTTCAAGATGTGGAATCTGATTATCAAATTCTTGAAATGATTTCGCTTTTGCGAATCTATTCAAGCGATCAAGTTGCCGCTCAACAACATTGTCAGATTTGGATGATTCAAGAAAAATGACATCTCTAGATACAACAAAATTTTTATTTGCTTCATCATAGAGGCGGTATGCTTTGGAGGTGTTTGAATACCCCAAGAAGATACACTTACGACTTCTAGCACCAAGTTTGTTTCTATGTACCTTTGGTATCAAAGCATAACAGGTGGAACCAAAGATCCTGAGATGTTTTACCGAAGGAACATGTCCATACCACAATTCATAAGGAGTCTTGTTTCTTATAGCATTAGATGGACATCTATTCTTTATATATGCAGCACATAGAACAGCATCAGCCCAAAACATTATCTTTACATTTTTGAAGAAAAGCATGGATCGTACCATATTCAAGATTGTTCTATTCATTCTTTTAGCTACACCATTCTATTGGGGATTATAAGGCACAGTTGTTTGATGTTTGATCCCATGTAGGCGAAGATAGTTTTCAAATTCATTTGATGTATATTCTTTTCCATTATCAGTGCGAATAGACCCAATATGAGATTGTGCATCATTTTCAATCCATTTATGAAAATTCTTGAATGTTTGAAAAGCATCAGATTTGTTCTTCAATAAATAAACCCAACACATTCTGGTGTAATCATCAATAAATGTCATGATATATTTATTTCCATTTGTAGAAGGAACAGGCATTGGACCACATAAATCTGAATGAATGAGTTCAATCTTCTTATGTGCTCTTGAATGTGAATCATGAAAAGACTGTTTGCTATGCTTTCCTAGAATGCAAGCATCACATTGCTTATGTTTCCTAGGAATTGTAGGCAAACCAGCAACACCATTTTTCTTCAATAAGCGGAGACTATCATAGTTTAAATGTCCAAATATAGCATGCCATAATAAACTTGATGGAAGTGTACCTTCTTCATGATGAGAAATATATGAGAAATGTTGTGCATGAGCAGAGGTTCCTTGCAGTTTGAGAAGCCTTTCTTCTTCTATTCCCCTCATGACAAGTGAGTGGTCAGATGCTTTTCTTACCTCAAGCTTGCCATCAAACATATGAATGGAGTGACCTTGCTGGCGGATGTGGACCAAGGACAACAAGTTTCTCTTGAGCTGTGGGAGATATAGAACATGATCCAGAAGAAATTCTGGAAGACCAGCAGTTTGAGCCTGATTGTGCCAAGCCCTGATGGCTTGATTTTTGACTGATCTGCAAAGTATACTGATCCATCAACATTTTCAATGAAATCTTCAAAAGAATCTTTTCTATGAGTCATGTGACAGGTTGCTCCTGAATCAAGCAACCAATCATTTTTCGAAGAAGCAAGTGAAGCATTAAACAAATCTTCATTTACTCTAATGTTACATTGTGCCTCAATATAGTGAGCGGATTCAGGTGCTTTACCTTTGTCGGTATCATCAATTTTACCTTTCTTTTGCTTTCTTTTCTGCTCAATTTTGTCCCATGGTAGCTTGCATGTAGAGGCATCATGTGATCCATTTCTTTTGCAGCGAATGCAATGCAGATCTGCCTTTTCTCCTTGAGAATGTCTACCCCCCCTGCCTTTGAAGTATCTCCTCTTCCTCTCCATCCACCTCTTCCTCTTGTAGAATCTTGAGCAGGATGTTTTTCTTTATGAGCAAGGCACACAGTCTCTTTAGAAGATTCATGAGCTTTCTTCTTTCCAAAGGCTTTCTCTCTTTCAGCAAACTTTTTCACAAGAGAGTCAAAGGTTATATCTTTAAGATTTCCATTTGCTTGTAAAGACTCAAGATAATTGGAGTAGGTAGGATAGAGTGCCTTGAGAAAAGCAATAAGAGGGATATCCAGCTCAACCTTAGTGGATTTAATATCATGCATTATAGACTTTACCTCAGATGCAAGAGCAAGAGGATCATTATTTTTCAGTTCAAGAGTGAAGAGTTTAATCATGAATTGAACAACTTCAAGTGCAGAATGTGAGTCATAGAGTTATTTCAGCTTTTGTAAAGCTTCAAAGGCAGTTGAATATGATGAAATATGGCGACTTACTTCTTCATTTATAGATGCTGCGATTAATGCATTGGCTTTGCTATTCTTGTTTTCCCAAATGACGAGCTCTTTGTCTGATGTAGGCTGCTCTGGGTCATTGTCTCCTTCTTCGACACACACTCCTTTCCACAACTCATTGAAGATGAGGGTGTGTTTTATCATTTGGGACCATTCAGGATATTTCTCCTTTTCAGTGAGAACTATTCCTACCATAGAGATGATTGAATGCATTCTGTAAAAAATACTTCTGCTGATAAAAAACTTCTGCTGATAAAAGAAACTTCTGCTGATAAAAAAACTTTCTGCTAATATACAGTGAAATTGTACTCAAAAGAGGATTCTCAAAAGATTTCAAATGTCTTCCTTACGTTACAACCTTATGCACTATATTTCCTTCAAATCCCTCTAATGTTTGATAGAAGCATCAACATTTCATTGAAATATTATGTACATATCACTTCAATGTTTTAAAATGTAATAAATTTATATATTACATATCACTTTAATGATATAACTTTAGAATGCAGCACGGTAACATTACCATTCAAATGATTTAAATGATTTTTAAAAAAACTGCACAATACTACTATTCACCTCCACAAAACTGTGACTATGCGGTTGTTGTGAATGAGGTCAGTTCATAGTCGTTCAAAAAATAAAACCGCAGAGACCGACAGTTACCCTTCAGCATTCAAATGTTACCATTCAGCATTCAACAAACCAGTCAACATAATTCCGGTCTTCATTCAACAAACCAATCAACATGATGTAGCATTCTAGTCTTCGTTCAACAAACTTCAGCCCATTACATGGTTTTCAATTTAGCACACAGTAACACAACGTTCGACGCTGTAGGTTAAAAGAGGCGTTTATGCAGGAATTGTTCCAACACAATCGACTTCATACATAAGACTGCTACAACGAATTTTCAAATAATTAATGCACTGGAATTTATACATAAGACTGCTTACAATGACTTTTCAAAGAATTAATGCACTGGATGAAGGAGAAGGTTCATCACACAGAGAGGTCGCAGTGCTGCCGATTCATGTCCGTAACCGAAAGGGTTTGCAGGCCGCTTCTGGTTCCCCAAGCAAAACGCCCTCTGCTCTTGTTATTCTTGAACAGGTATTCGGACTATGTGAACAAATCTTAAAAACATCTATGCTGACAAATGCAGAAGCTTCATCGATGGTGGCACCCTGGCATGAAATGCTTGTTTCGTATCTTGGAGGATGTAAACAAAATGAACGAAATTACAGAAGGGAATGGCCAACGTATTCAATATACACCACTCAGCATTCAACGCTAAGGAATCAAAGTAATGCAGAGATCATTGAACGCAGAATACCATGTTCTAGCGCCATGTCAAGCATCAGGCATCAGTGCTTCTGTTTGGACAGTATGGACAGATGTGCAGCGCTGGAAGAGGCAGGATATTTCAGGACAGAGGCAGTGCCAGACTATTTTAGGACAGAGGCAGTGGCAGCGCTCAGGACAGAGGCAGTGGCAAGGATGAAGGGAGTTACAACTATTTTTAGAACTGGCTCTGTTACCATGTGAGGCCAGGAGTAACTCTAGTTTGGCAGAAAACTCAGAAAACTAGTTCGATTTATTACATTAGGTAGCTATTGTCATATACATGAATGTGACTGCTCAGTTCATCTTCTGATGACTGTTCACATTCCAGGTTCACCCAACCACAGAGGATTAGGTGTCAACAGTACACACAGAACAATCCTACCAAAAACCCTCCTCCTACACTTTCATTTTCTCCCTTGAGGCCACTGCAAGGTCCATCAGTAGACCAGGGTGTGGATACTAATGTAGAGCTTCCTCATCTTCCCTTGCCTTAACCGTTCTCCTCCCCCAAACTCAAATGCGATTTTAATACTCACACGAGTTTCCAACCTATTGGTGTTACTCCTCCCATTACATGCCCTTTGCTGAAGGGACTGGAAGGGATGTCCCTCAGCCTCATTCCACTTACATTCACACATGAGGCTCCTCTTCCATGTGTTGCAAGGACATCACCCTGATCAGGAAGAGCTGATCTCCTCCAAACTTCTTCGCAAGTCAACCAAGAAATTATTTTCGGAGGAGGGGGGCCAGTCTTGGATAATTTCCTTTCCCTGAAGCTCACTACCTAAATTTGCTAGTTTGCCTATTGCTTTATTTCCTTCATGATCGACATGTTTGAATATCATGTAATAAAAGGAGGATAGTCTAGAGAGTATACATTCGCTTGTTAGATCCAAACGCTAACTCTTTATGACCTTTAAGAGAGGAGAACCATTAATAAGATGTTGGAACATGGATATAATGATATGAGAATCTCTAGTTACTTACAGTTCATGATGCCCACATTCGCTACTTCCTTAAAGCCTCTCTAAAAATCTAGGTATTCAGCCACCTTGTTGGTGGTGTGGCCATATGATGCAGAATACAATCTGAGGGCCTACTATTTGTCATTCTGAAGGATTTCCCTAAGGTCTGCTAGTCTAGGGTTCCCCTTTATGGCCCCATCAAAATTGAGTTTAACAAAACCCTGTGGTGGACAAGTGAATTGTTTTGAAGAGACATGTTGAGGTGTAGGTCGATGTGTGAGGCTTGAAGAAGGGGGTTTCGTTGAGATATCTAGCACTAAAAAAATAATATGTTCCCACCCTTTAACCTTATAGTCGTCCTTTGGCCATAGTGAAATTGATACAGTTTCCTTAAGATTGCGGAGAACAATGTGTTAGGCATTGATGGGGTGGAACTCTTCTGAGTGGAAGACTTCCCTGTTTCTACCTTTTTAGATGTTCTATAGGATGAATCCTTGTGAAACACGCCATGCTTCATTGAGAATGGATTCTTGAATAGGGTCCATCTCCACAGGTCTAGAGACCCTCGAAGATTGTTAACAGGGTCGTCACTGACTTTAAAGACCTTTGAGTGACATCTACAAACTTCCAATGTCTTTTGACAGAAATTTAGAAGGTGTTCAGTCGTTTCCTCCTCCTTTCAGAATAAAGGAACGTAGGATGGACCGCGAAGGCCCTTATTTCATATTTTATCCCACATGAGAATCTTATCTTGTCTAATCATCCATAAGAAGAAGGATACTTTTGGCCAAATGTGATAGTACAAAAACCTTTTCCATAGAGGGTCTAGCTCTAGATCTCCCGCAAAAAAAATCAATGAGTATGCCTCTTTAAGGTTGAACAGGCCTTGTTATCGATATCCCTTGCATAATTTATTAGGTTCTCCATTATTCATAAATGGCCGTTGTAGGAGAATCGTAAGGAGGGCCTCCATATTCAGAGGAGGGTCATGAGGAGGTCAATTTTCAGGGGATTTCCACTTTCTTGACATTGAGCCTGATAGAGGGTCATTTGACAAGTCTTGGACATAAGATGCACCATTTTTGGAGGTGAATGCTTGGAGACTTGAAAACTCTAGATATTTATCTAATCTCGGATATTGCATCCATCAGTCGGTCAAAAAATTAGTTTTTATTCCACTGTGAACTCCCTAGAAACCATGTATCCGAATAAAGTCTTCATGTGGCTTGGCTCTGTTCCAAATCGAGGATCCCAATGGGAGGTCCTGGTCATGGTGAAGAGGAATTTGCCAACCCTCAACATCGTATTTGGCTTCCCAGATGTTCTTCCATAGCTCCTGCCTGCCTTTGATCTAGTGCCACCACACCTTTGCGCCAAGGGTCATATATAATAGCTCAACATATTTTAGCCCAAGGCCACCATGAGTCTTTAGTTTACATAGCTTCTCCCAGGCCACTAGGTATCATTTATGACCGATCTAGGCCCCTGATCATAGAAATCAACGAAACGTTGATGTCACTTTTTTATAGATGCTACCAAGGGCCAAGAGTGCCATCAATTGGTATAAGGGGATTGCGTGAAGGACTAACTTAATAACAACAACCTTCCAACTGATTTAAGAGCTCAAAAGGTCCAACTCAAAATTTCCTTGTCTATTGAGAGAGAACTTCCTTCTAGATGGAGGTCTTGAGATAGTTAGCCACTAGGTGGACTCCAGGATAGGTGCTAGCAAGTTTCCCGATTTTGAAGCCCAACATTCTGGCAAGGTGAACTTGCACTATGGGGTGACTTTTCAAGAAGAAGATGTCTGATTTATCACCATTTATCTATGTTTCTAAGGCCACTTCGGAGGTGTCCAAAATTTTCCCCAGCTACTTAGCCTCTTTCAATGTTGGCTTCCCAAATAGCATGTTGTCATCCACAAACTATTGACAGGTTACGAGAGGGATTGTTTAAGAGATGCAGATGCCTAAAAGGAACCAAGAATCCATCGCTATCTTAATGAACTGACGCAACCCTTTTGTCACGATAATGAATAAGAAAGGGGATATGAGCAAAGTTAGCCCTCTTAATCCTTGAAAGGGGAGGGATCGGGCTCCATTCACAAGGATGGAGTAAAAAAAAGTTGATATCAGGGATTTGACCCACCCAATCCATGTTGGGGAGAAACCAAAGGTAGCCAAAATTAACAATAAAATATCCTATTTCGAACGATCATAGGCTTGAGAGAGATCTAGTTTGATAATCATACCCGGTATTCCAAAATAATCTAATGTGTACACCATCTCATCCGCAGGAAAAATTCCATCCATGATCTCCCAACCTTCCTCAATATTGGTCTATTCTAGGCCAATGATAACTTGGAGTAAGGTTTTAAGCCTTCACACAAGTTTTCTAGAGATGATCTTGTAAATTATATTGTATAGAGCTATTGGCCTGAACACACTAGATTCCAGAGAAACTCCCTTTTTTTGGGATGAGTGTCAAGAAAGTTTCATTCGACCCTAATGGAAGATCCCAAACCACCTCCTCTACTTTAGCGAGAGTGACTTCTCTCATGAGGACCTCATTTTGATCTTCGGTAATTAGGCACGGGATATGTTGTTGTATTTCTGAGGTAACCTCCCTCCTTTCCACTTCTGGTTCAGAGAATAAGGATTGAAAGTGGTCAATCTGGGCTTCAAATATTTCCTCATGATGCACTACCCACCGATCATCAAGGCTGTTTAGAGAGAATATGCAGCTGTGGCGGCAATGCTATAGCATAGTCTGGTGCAACAATTTCATATTTCTCCCCCCCTTCTTCAGCCATTGAACTCAATATTTTTGTTTCCCCAAAAATTATTCCTTCTTCCTCCTCTGCTCTAACTCCGTTAAGAGTTTCCCCTCCTAGGCTATATGAGCCTCAGTGCAACCATCTAAAATGATTTGTTGCTGAAGAGATCTCATTTCTTCCTTGAGGTGGTGCTTCTCATGATGAATGTTTCCAAAATTAGATTTTCTCCATTCTTTGAGTCTTCCCTTAAGTTTTTAAGCTTGAGTTGGAAGGTTTCCATCGTGTTTCGTCCTTTTACCCTAGAAGTCTTACACTATTCTTCTATTTTAGGCGATAGATCTGGGTTCTCGAGTTATAAGGATTCAAGGAAAAATGACCTATTTCGAGAGGCCATGCATAAATCAATCTATAGGCAGATCGGCTAGTGGTTCGATCGAATTCATAGGAGGATCTCCATTTGGAAAAACATATCCCACAGAAGAATATTGTGTGAGAGAAGAAAGCGATCCAACTTTAACTTTACTTGGAATCTACCACCTCGCTGATTGTTCCAAGTAAAGGTTTCATTTTTGAACCACAGGTCTTCCAACTTCAGCTCTTAGATGGTTTCCTAGAAGGCCAAAGATATGTGATCCAATCTTCTAAGGCATCATTTATTTTCACTAATATTTGTGATGATATTAAAGTCCTTAGCCATACTCTAGTTCATTTCCCCCACCAGCTCCATGAGGTTCCTCAAGTCCTGAAGGAATTTGGCTTTTTGGCTAGGCACAGTGGCTTTGTAGACCCTTGTTAAAAAAAACTTCTTCGTTGATCCAAGGCATTCCAATTGGCCTAAGAAAGGGTGAGGTTTAGCTAACCAATTACCTAATGAAATAGATCTGGCATCTCGAAGGATGCCCAGACCATCCACACTGCCTCTTTTGTCCAAAGTCATGTTCGCCGTCAGAGGCCATCTCTTGTTAGCAATATCATGTAGTCTTTTGTTAGTCATTTTTGTTTCCTGTAGAACAATTATATTAGGCTTCTATTTCCAAACTTTGTCCTTGAGCTACCTCAATTTTCCTTTTGAATTGAGGCCCCAAATGTTCCATGAGATCAACGTCATTAAGAAAGGGTGGGGGTAAATATATTTGGCAGTACTCTCTCAAGATGTTTTCTTACCCTCAGTTTACCAAGATTTCCCCTGGTTCTCGAATCACCTCCCACATTGGTCTTCTTCCCCGCTTCTTGGACCATGAGTTAAGATTGGAATGCTGCGAGGGGTGGTCTTCATCCCACAGTAGTAATTCTAGTTGGTTATGAGGTTCTGTCATAGCTTGGTGTTTCTCACAGTCTTTGAAATTTTGAGGGGAATCTAGCTGAACTTGCGGGATTTATGCCATGCCATCATTCTCTTAGCTATGAACGTAAGCTACCATGAGTCTTTCATCCGAATTTAGTTCTTCCAACTTCACATCTTGCTCCAATGCATGATGAACCTGAGAAATGACTTGAGGGATTTCCTTGTTATTTGATTGGGTTTCCCGAGGACTTTCGTTTGTTTAGTTACTTTCCCTTCACAACTTCTTGGCCCTATTCCACTTCCATTGTTGCTTAGGCTTAGGGTTTGTCACTGGAATCTCTGGTTGTTCCAGCTCCGATGGTGCGGTCATCTTCACAAGGATGGAAAAGCGATTACTATAAGGGTTTTGAGGTGGAGGCCATGGGCTCAGAGCTGTAGATCCATTTTGTGACTATGTTGAAGCCCCGAAAATCGGGTCTAAAACAAGGGGGATACCCACCTGGTCCGGACCTTGGTTGGCAGCTCCTTATCTGTTTGGTATAGCGGGTCCGACTGGAGATAATGGGACCAGTTTCCCAATCTAAGGGTGTGTGTGTGCAAAGTTGGATTATGCTGATATAAGAGTTCTGATCTAAGCTACTTTAATCTAATCCTATGCTATTGTAATCTAATGAAAACAACACATCTAATCTATGCTAACCCGGGGTGTATTTGTTCTATTATGCGATCTAAAGAGATTTCAAACAATAACTAGTAATAAAGATCATTCAGCTATCATAAGAATGGAAATCAATTAAGATGAACCACTTTGCATAAAAAGTTAGGCAAAACAGTTGTGAACAACATATCCATAATAAGTTATTCATATATCAAACATAAATAAATGACTCCACCGTACAAAAGTGCCAAATGGTAATTCACACATTCATGCAATAACATATAAACAACTAAAAATTGTATATCACTTCAAGAATATAAGCAGAAATGGCCAAGAGATAAAAGTACCATTTATGACTGGTCCTACTCATAAGCTTCAAGTAATAATGATTTATCTCTCCTTGTTCTGATATCTACTAAGAGTACAGAAGTGCAACATCAATAGCAGATATCAAATGCAAAAATTAATAAACCTTGATCCATTAATTCATCAAAACCTCCTCTGAGGGTGCAGAAGTGCATGTTCTGAGGACAAGTTTTTGACAAATTTCCGGACCCTTCTCCAAATGCATGAGAACGGTTTAAATACTGCTAACTAAACAACTTAATTACATAAATTTCGGATATGGTTCAAAATGACCGCCCTTTATCTAAGAAAACTTATTTCTAAAAATTGAATCTAATTTCTAACTATTTCTGCATTTGCTCCTTAGTGCTGTGAGTATGCAACATTTGCCTAGGGAGAGTCGGTTGGTCGTCTTCTGCTTTTGTTTGAGCTATGAAAATAGAAATGACAAGTGCTGGCACCTCTTTTTAGTAAATTGGAAGATATTTTTGAGAATTATCTTCTGGTTGAGCGAATTTACTGCGTGTATGCTTGGTAACAACCCAAATTCCTCTTAGTTGCCTCTGTTTTTGCTATTTAGGCTTCTGGACTCGTGGATGACTAAGAAAGTTAGGGACTTCGCTTTCTGAATAATTTTCTTAGTGATGCGCGATTAGCGCTAGGCGCTAATTGCGCATCAAAAAATTCCTCTGTTCTTTGATCCGGGCCTTTCTAGTCCGTTTTCCGCCTTTAGCGCTTTTTCCTTTACCGGGCATGAGCTTTAGAATTTTGTAAACATGTTGCTTTTGTGAGTTTCTTGACCTTGAGTGTCGAATCACCTATTGATAGCATTATCTGTTCAGTAACACTCTGAAATCTGCGTTTCTGTTGTATGTGGCATCTGTGTATCAGAGCATCTCTTCTTTGTTCTTCGAGCATTGGCGCTTTCCCCTTTTTTCTTGAGATGTTTCCTGCAGTTCACGCAAAGGAAAAAGTAATGATAATAAATTTTGACATGAAATCTTCAAGTTCTACGAATGTCTAAAATCATGACACCCACAGTGAACTGACTCTTTAAAAAACACAAAATTGTCCTTCATGAATACCTTGGCGTACATTCATTAATTTTCTTTAAACCGTGCGCTCAATTTTTGGTTTAGGGACAGCTTTTCTTGGGTACTGAGCCGAGGAAAACTTACGATGGGTGACTTCTGCAACTCGCAGATCGTAGATCGCAGCTATCGCAGATCGCAGGTCGCATTGATCGCAGATCGTAGATCGCATTGATCACAGATCGCAGTTATCGCGGCATCGCAGATCGCATTGATCACGACATCGCAGATTGTCAAATTTATTCATGTGCTGCTTATGCGACGTTGCGATATGCGATATCGCATATCGGCGATTTTCTTAAGATTAGTCATTTATGGGCGCTTCTCAATGTATGCGATGTGATGAATTTCGCGCTGCTTCTTCGCAGTTGTTTTAATGTGCTCATAAAGGAATGCTTGACTCTTCCCCGTATGATGTATCTTTGAGGAGTATAATACAAAAAAAAAATTATAAAATCTTTTTGGATTTTTTATTACTAAGGGTCCCCACTTCTTTAGTGTTATTGCTAATACTAAAGGAGGAGGGGGGTTGTTGATGGTCACAACAGACTGGTAGATCCATGCATGTGCTTCGACATCCTTGTCTGAGGGGTGGCTTTGTTTGGAGGGGGACGTTGGCGTTGGACCTCTTGGAAGCCGTCTGGGGTAGGGTTCGAGGTAGTGGCCTGGGATTTTTGTGGGAATTCACAAAATAAATGATCATATTCGTGATATAATCGACATTTCAACAACAAATTTTCATAGTCCAATGGCTAGGACCAGGTCTCATCATGATATTTAATTTCCATAGATTCCAAGAAAGGCTGAGAGATGTTAATGTACACACAGATGCGGGCATACGACAAGAATATTTTTCGGTGCATGATGATAGAGACCTGCACAAAGTTGCCTATAGAATTTCCTATGAATTCTAGAATGTCTAGCTCCCAGAAGTCCTTTGGGAGAGAGTATAGGTGGACCCAGATTAGGGCAATGAGGAATTGTTCCTTGTCTCAGTTATAGTAAGGTTCCCAATGTCTCATGAATAGGCCTGCGTTGTTCATGAAATAAGGGTCATTGTCTGGGATTCTTTTCCTTTCCTCTAGATCTTCAAATATTATAGTGAAGAATCCCTTAGCCCTTAGGTGAAGGTCGAAGGAAGCTTTGGGTTGCCATTTTAATTGGATCCCACAGAGAATGTCAAATTCCTGCAGCCAAATACCCATAAACTTGTATATGATTGCATGGTCCTGCATGAATTAGTAGGACTATTCCAAGCGATTATTGGGAATGACCACCTTGGGATTCTTATTCCCTTTTGGCAAGAAACGACCCTTCATTCATGTCTGCCATTGTGCCCCTAGCGCTGGCATATCTGCTTAAGTACCTTTATTCGCTCCAAAGGAAGGCATATGAGTTGGCAAAAGACTAGCAACTCCAGTAAGAATCGAGTTGAAGGAAGGGGTAAAACCCTCTCCCTCCAGAGGCCCCATCCCTAGAGCACTCAACTTGGCACGCGACAGTTGTGACAATGCCTATGAAAAAGGCGTGGCGAGGAGGATTGTTTAGTAAGGTTTAGGGTTTTTTTGGAAACCCTAGCTCGATGTTACTGCAAATCTCCTAACACTCACATGGCATTTGAATCTATGATTTTATTTTTATTTTACTTTTTTCCGAAAAATGATTTAACAAAAATACATATCATAGTCCATTAAAAAGCTCCTCGTCTGTCATTATTGTTTTATAGCTCTATTTAACACATTCTTATGGTCGCTTAGGCAACCACTCTGCTTAAATCGAGCACATAACAACAAAGAAACCCTGAATCTTTTATTTTTTACTTTCAATTACTTTATCCTTTGAAATGATGTAAAATTAAAGTAGAATTGAAGTATTTATTTATAATGATATTACTTTTTTTATTTTTACAGTTTTATTTTTTTTAAAGATTTTTTATTTTATTTCTCTTGAAGGTAATGTTATGTGACATCTCTCCCATACTCTCAGTTGTAGCCGACATTTAGATGCAACGATAATATAAATAATATGAAAAATATTGATAAAAATCATAAATAATAATAATATATATGAAAAATCATTTTCACGCTTTTGAAAAAAATATCTAATAATATATTTATTGTTAATTTATATCTTTTTAGGGATAAACACCTGTAGGAGATTTTAATTAATAGTCTTTTCATAAGGAGTGCCCTATAGAAAAGTCATTCACAGTTAATCCAAAACATGAAAATTAACCATTCCAGTGGAAGAATCTTTCTTTTATTATTTTATTACTTTTTTGTATTCGAAAGGAAGTGAGTAGCATGTGTGACATGAAGCTACTAGTAAAACTTTGAGGTCTATGACTTATCTTCCCACCCACAAACTTGAATCTCTTAGTTTTCTCAGAACTTACAATTCTTCAATCGCTAATTAACTATTTCCAAATTATTTTGAAAAACAAAACAAACTTTATTTAAATAAAAACAAATAAAACCCATAAAACCCAGATAACTCAATACTAAACTTTATATTATTAAAATATTTGTACTAACAAAAATAATATAATACATAAAAACATTTATAAGAGATACTACCCGAATTTTTATAAATTTTTATTTTTTTTTTAAATTATAATATATACATTTTTTTAATATAATTAAAAATTTAATATATTGGCAAAAATATTAAAATTTTATATTTAAGATTAAATGTATAAATTGTTTTGTTTTACTAGTTTCTAAGATTTTACCTCTAAAATGTTAAGGAGTGATAAATATGATATAATTATGCGTGAGACTAAGCTTTTATTTTTATAATTTAATTTAATTTCTATCGAATTTATAAAATTAGATTTTTATTTTTATAAAATAAAAAATATTGAGTCTTAAAAATAATATAAAAAGCAAAATATATATATATATATATATCTTAGGGAAATTGGGTAACGCCGGCAAGGAATATGAACATGTGGCCTTTTTGCAAAGAGTTCCTTGAACAAAACATATATTCACATCGAATCCAAAAATTCATGGGTTATGATTATTTTATATAGTTTAAAATAACTATTTCGCATGTTATTATGCATTGGGTAACGCTTACAAGGAATATGAACATTTTTTTTTGCACCAATTTTTTTTTACAAAACAGATACTCACATCTAATCCAAAAAACCATGGCGTATTATTATTTTATAGATTAAAAATAACTATTTCGCATGTTATTATGCATAGATAGTTAAGTGCCCCTTCCACTCAACTAAGACATGTAACAATGTTATTATGTATAATTAGTTAAGTGACCCTTCCACTTAGCTGATACAGGTAACAATGGAGAATCCCTAGATTTTGAAAATTGTTAAACTCTTTAAAAGTTTCATCCTGTGCCAAAAACCATCCCTATAAACCTCATAACTTTGACTATGTCACTAAATAATATTTACTCTAAGAGAAACATATTTGATAGTCATATATATCCAAAAAAAACTATGGGGTATTATTATTTTATAGATTAAAAATAACTATTTCACATGTTATTAGGTATAGTTAGTTAAGTGCCTTTTCCACTCAACTAAGACTTGTAACAATTTTATTATGTATAATTAGTTAAGTGACCCTTCCACTTAGCTTAGACAGGTAACAATGGAGAATCCTTAGATTTTGAAAATTGTTAAGCTCTTTAAAAGTTTCATCAGGTGCCAAAAACCATCCCTATAAACCTAATAACTTTGACTATGTCACTAAATAAACAAATTTGATATTCATATATCAATAAAAAATATACAGTATAACAAATTATGAACAATAACTTGTATTTCGTTTGGGGATTTATATTAGAAAGAATTTTATGTTTTTGATAAATATTAACTTAGTAATTTTAATACAGCGTGAGTGGGCCTATTGGTTAAGAGCACGTGTTACCTCCTAAGAGGTCACAGGTTCAAAACCATAGGGGGTAGAGTATGTATGCCTTCATAGACTTAGCAGTCAAATCACTGCCCACAGGTGGGTCCCATATCCCATAAACAAAGAGGTCTCATACACCAATTTGGTGTTTCGCTTTGTTGTGACCTTAAAAATGGAAATTATAATTATTATAATTTTTTTTTTCCCTTAAGGAAAAAGTCGTAATTTCTATTAATATAGGAAATTACATTTTGTAGATGCTGGTCGCATATTCATATGAGGTCAGTGACCTGACTGTATATACAAAAATAAACTGAGAGAGCTGGATCTCCACGCAGGGAGTCATATAGTTGACTGTTTACTGAAACCAAGTTTTTTACAAAAATATTGCTTTGCGCAATGAGTACTGCTATAGGCCGTGCATAAACTTAAAAATATACAATATAAGTCCATGTGTCAAAATTTGTCAAAAATGGCTATGACTATTTTTAGGCGGGTCAACGTCCCGTTCTATTGAGGTCCTCAAAAGGCCTGTGATAATATTGATGGAAGGTTCCATCAATCTGCTCCTGTATCAGCCATTGATCTAGATGGCTGTGCGTCGCTTCTTTGGAAAGTTGGTTCGCTTCTGTATTTTGTTCCCTATATATATGACGACAGACAAAGGATTCAAAAGATGTTGTCAGTCTTTTGGCTTCATCCAGTATATGTCTCAAAGAAAATGCATGACTATGAGATGCAGAATTTAGCCAATTGCAAACAATCTGTGAATCTCCAAATAGTTGTAGGTGTCTGCAGTGTTTTTGGTGAGCAAAATGAATGATGTGCTTTGTGGTGTATAATTCGGCGAAATTATTTGTGCCATTTCCAAGTTTGATATGTATTTTGAAGCAGTGTGATTCATTGATGTGTAATACAGCATCACCACCACAGCCCTCATCCTGTGCGGAACCATCGAAGAAGGCCCAGGGCTTTGTCTTATCAATAGAAATGGGATTAATAGTGCGGGGTGGGGGGTTGGATACAGCATCTGGTATTAGATTGTAGTCTGCAATGGTATGATTTAGGATTGTAGGCCAGTGGGGAGCTTTGTTGTTGAATATGATATGGTTTCGAGCTATCCAAATAGCTCTACACACGATGAGAGGCATGTTAATGGTCTTCCCTGAGTGTGCTCGAATCCAAGAGCTCCAAGCCTCCTGTATGTTCGCGCCATGCCACGCAGTGAGGAAAGTATAATATGATGATATTCTGTGCCAGAACTCTCTAGTGACTGTACAGTGGAGGAATAGGTGATCCGTGCTCTCCTCGTCGTTACAGCAGAGGTGACATCTGTAAGGCCCGTGGTAAGATCTTTTCATGAGATTTTTCCCTGTGGGAATCTTGTCAAATATGATGTTCCACATTAATAGATGGCAGCGGGGGGCAGCTTGTAGCTTCCATAAATTTTTCCAGTGAGGGAGGATATTCGGGGGCATATGTGGCTCCATTAATTTCAGGTACCATAATTTGGGGGTGTACATTCCATGTTTTAAAAAGGCCCAAATGAGCTCGTCTAGTCCCTCAGTCAATCTAATGTGTGCCTGGGTGAGAGCGTCGGTGTAATTACCCCATTCAGCCTGCCATTGCTCAGGAATACCCAGTGTCTCGGATGAAAGCCAAGCCTGTTGTAGGAAACTTGAGTTATCACCGTCTCCAACTTGATTGATATGTGAGATGCCTCTGTTGTGTAGATGTCTGATGAGGCCTTCCGAAAGTCTGTGTGTATTGCCACATCCGACCCATGGGTCCTTCCCAATTCTAACGCTCTGCCCACTCTTGATGCGCCAGGTAATGCCCTCCCTTAAAAGAGGAAGGGAGCGTAACACTGCCTTCCAAATGTTGGATATGTTATGCCCAGGCTCTTGATGCTGTCGGAACTAGTCCATAAGATGAGTAGGTCTGATGTATTTTGCTTGAGCGACACAGGACCAAAGGCTGTCAGAGGTCAGTAGCTGCCATCCGAGTTTAGCTGCAAGAGCATTTGCAAAGAGATCAAGCCTTTTGATTCCCCAGCCACCCCAGCGTTTTGGCCTGGCTATAGTGTCCCATTTCACCCATGCATAGATCTTCCCAGATTGTTGTCCTTTCCATAGAAATCTAGAGCATATACAATGGATTCTATTGAGTACTCCACGTGGTATCCAAGCAAGGGTCATCCAGTAGACTGGTGTAGCTTCTATGCCTGTTTTAATGAGAATCATCCGACCCGCTCGAGAGAGGTATTTGTGATACCATGTCTGAAGTCTTTTTTCCACCTTGGCTATCAGCCAAGTCCAGTCGGCAATTTTGTAGCCAAGGGGTTTTAGTCTATACCCCAAATACTTGATACCGTCAGCAAGGGTAGATGAGGTGAAGGGGAAGCGATGAGTGGCGTATGCTACTTCATGTCTAGAGCAGCCAACCGATGTGATAGTGGATTTACTATCGTTTACCATCATCCCCGTAGCTTGCTGAAATAGGAGAAAGTTATTGTGGAGGGCTGTGACATCTCCAATGCCTCCATTGAGGAATATGAGGATATCATCCACAAACAGTAGGTGCGTGAGGAAAAAAATTTCCGATATATTGATGCCAGTAATCTGGTGCCTATCCCTGGTTGCAATGATAAGCCTACTGAGCCCCTCCATGACAAGTAGGAAGAGGAGAGGGGAGAGAGGGCAACCCTGTCTGAGCCCTCTTTCCGATGTGAAGAATGGTGTGGCTTCCCCATTGAGGAGAACACTATATGGCACATCAGTAATGCAGCTCATGACCCATTTAGTGAAGAGGTATGGAAAGCCGAGGTGAGTCAGTAGCAATCTGATGTAGAGCCAATTGACTCTATCAAAAGCTTTGGATAGGTCCAACTTCAGTATCATGCCTTTCTATTTTTTAGTGTGGAGGGTATGAAGGAGTTCCTGAGCAGTAGCTATGGCTTCATGGATCTGTCGGTGGTTTAAGAAAGCGAATTGTTCTGATGAAATAGGGCGAGATAAGATAGGCTTCAGACAGTTGGCAATGATTTTGGCTACAATTTTGTATAGACAGTTGCAGAGAGATATGGGTCGGAAGTCGTTGAAAGATGCAGGGTGGTCGATTTTAGGGATGAGGGCGATGAAGGTAGATTTTAGGGCCGAAGAAACTCTACCTTCCTGCCTGCAAAGCTCGATGACTTTCAGGAGATCATTTGCCAGGATGTCAAAGAAGGCGATATAGAACTCAATGGACCATCCATCCGGGCCAGGGCTCTTATCTTTCTTAAACCATTTGATGGTCGCTTCAAGTTCCTCCATGGTCACTTCCTGAGTGAGGTCGTCTTGTTCCTCTTGAGAGATGAATCTGGGGAATTTCTCGGCCACCCTCATGATTTCGAGTATGTTGGCCTCCCTGGGTGCCTTATATATGCTTTTGAAATGATCAGTTGCTAGCTTTGCCAGGTGCCTCTGAGATGTGACTATATGGTTCTGATCATCTTTTAATTCCCAGATTGTGTTAATGGCCTTCCTGCCATTGGCAAAGTTGTGGTAGAATCTGGTGTTGTCATCCCCAGCTGTGAGCCATATGGCTCTGCTTCTCAGCCTCCAACTTTCTTCTCTTTCTTTCAGGATCTGTGTCCGTTTGGTAATGAGAGAAGTGTATAGCTCCTTGCTTTCCTAGGTAGGGAAGGTGCCTCCCCCATCTTCCTCATGAGTAGCAATGATCCTTTCAGCCTCGCTCGATTTGTGGTCATCACGGAGACGCTTCTGATGGGCCCAGAGTTTAGAAATTCTTTTGAGCTCGGATAACTTCCTAGTGAAGCCTTCAATAAGGTTTTCACCGTCTCTGATGGGGTTATTCTGCCAATACTCAGTGATCATCTGAGTGTAGGATGGGTCCTGTAACCATGAAGAGTTAAACTTGTAAGGGCTCTTAATTCTCTTGTGGGAGTCAGAGGTCTCTAGGTAGATTGGCCGATGATCCGAGATTCCCCCTGATCCAATCCACTGTCTGATGTGAGCAATGATGTTATGTAGGGGTTCTTTAATCAGGAATCTGTCAAGCCTCCTGGCTAAGCTCTGGTCACCGCATCGATTGTTAGACCAGGTGGGTTGAAGTTTTGCCATAGGAGTATCTATCCAGTGGTGATCATCCAACAGAGTAGATATAGTTTCCGAGAAAGGATCCACCCTGGCTGCATGTCCCCAGGATTCACAGAAGCCCATGGTGAAGTTAAGGTCTCCTCCCATAATGATGTTATCTTCACGTAATAGGGCTGATCCCAGAAGGGAGTTCCAGAAGGTCGCCCTATCAGAGCATGGGCCATATACATTGATGAGGCGAAGGTCAAGTTCCATGGAGCGAGCATATGCATCAATTCCAATATACCCTCGTCCACCCCAAGAATTCTTAAGCCTCAGGGCTTTATTATTGATGCCAATAGCCAATCCACCAGATCTCCCGGCAGCATCTAATGCGAAGAAGGTCCAATTGGGTAACCAGGTCTTGAATATGGGAATAAGAGTATCAGCAGGGCAAAGAGTCTCTTGTAGAAAGATAATATCCAGTTGAGCTAGGGAGAGCAGTCTCCTGAGGGCTAGTTTTTTGGGATTACTAGCAAACCCTCTGCAGTTATAGGATAGAATTTTCATGACAGTAGGGAGGCAGGGCCAGTATATGCTCTAAGGGCCCTAAAGATGGTCTGCTATCGTCCAATGGCGACTTCAGCATCTGCAGTGTGTCTAGCTTTCGATATGCGCGATGGCCTGCCCCTAGTGTGCTTGAGAGAGGCAGGCGCAGAATCCAGGGCAAGTCCAATAACATCCGGGCCTCTGTCTTTAGATCTGGGGCGGAGGGAGTATCTGGGGGGAACAGGGGAAGATGGGGCCGGGAGCTCTTCAGAAGTGGGGGGGAGAGTAGGCGAGCATGAGGAGGAGATCAGAGGGGGGGAGGGGATAGGGCAGATGAGAGAGGGAGGGAGAGGAGCGATGGATGAAATTGAAGATGTATGTGCATTGTGCAATTGATGCATATGTGCAGATGTAGAACCATGATGTTCATTCAGGGGCGATAGAATGTAAGATGAAGATGGGACAGACATACCCGGCATATCAGTCCTCATCGGTACAGAGTCTGCGGGAGCTGTGGCAGATGATGTGTGGGTCCGGAACCCAGACGAGGAACTCAGAGGATCTAGAGGAGATCCATCAACCTGCCCCTGAGTGTCCCCGGGTTCCCCTGTAAGTGGATGAGCAGGTGGTGGCGGGGGACGAGCTTGTGTATCTTCATGGTTTTGTACCATTCCTTTACGAAGTAGAGGGCAATCCCGATAGAGATGCCCAACTTTGTGGCACCTGCGGCATCTGTATGGGATTCCTTCGTAATCTATGATCTGCCTCCAGGATGTGTCCCTCCATTGTATCGTGATATATTCTAGAAGACCGCCCCTAGTGTCCAGGTTGATGAGGAGGTGTGCGTAAGCCATCATACCTATGTGAAGATACGACTTGTCGTAGTCCATGAAGTCGCCGATGGCATTTCCAATTCTCCTGAATATGTCTTCTGACCAGTACTGCAGGGGGAGAGCGGGAAACCTGATCCATACATGTCCTATCCCAATCTGCTCCGTTGTCGGGTTGAATAGAGGGGTCCATCGTTTAAGAAGTAGCGGAGTGTGTTCGAAGTGCCAAAACGAGGATAGGACCCAATTTGTGTGGTCGGCACGAGCGAATCTAAATGCGAACCATCCTCTCACAAAGGTTTGCACAAAGGGGATGTCAACCAGATGATGACCCCATACTTCCATAGCCCAGGTCTTGAGTCGAGCTGCCGAGTAATGCCTGCCTCTGATGCGTCCCACGAGGACTCTGTCTGCGAAATCCATAATTTCGCCCCACTGTATATCTTCTTCAAGCCTGAGAAAAGTATCCTCCGCCCTGGATTTAAAACAACGGTACTTCTGTTTGAGGCCAGATCTCGACGGAGGGTTTGATACCAAGTCGGGGCCGAAACCCTGGGGGGGAGGAACACTGGGAGCGGGGTGCAGGGGGCTGGTACCGGTGGTGAAATGAGGTCCAAAGAGAGGCGGGATCCCGGTGAAGCTACCCAATAGAGGTTCGGCTGATGAGGAGGCGGTTAAGGGGGGAGCAGAAGGCGGAATGACATTAGTTGACCGGGGTTCCGAGGTATGAATAGGGGCGGAACTAGGGTTAGGGTTTATACAGCCCGCCACAAAACCCAGGGTGGCCGGAGAGTGAGGAGGAGTAGACAAAGCCGGCCAGGTGGGGGGGAGTCCGGGAGAATCACGGGATAGTGACTCGTCGACAACCCATCGGAATAAGAAACCATATTTTCCGGAAGATCTGTATGGAACATACCTTGAGATGTAGAGTAGGGTGTACGCCAGATGGAGACGCCCTCCAGCGGGTCCTCAGAGTAGTCGACAGCGTCCTGATCCTCCATCTTGACAGCGACAAACCTCGGAACAGTGGACACCTCGGCACAGTTAACCGCAGAGAACTTAGGGTTAGGGCAGTGTGACCGAAGACGGTTATGGCGTTCCGGTAGCAGGTGCAGAGGAGGCGGAGGTTGAACAGGAGAGCAGGGGAGAGCCCGAGCCCGTGAGCGGCCTAGAGAGGGAACGACGACCGGGGAAGCGGTGAGAGTGACCGGGAGGATATTCGATGCGAACCGCAGAAAAAAACAGAAACCCTTGTGACTAACCGAAACCGCCGCGCTCCATTTCCCCAAAGCCCTCCACTCAAAAAAGAGTCTTATTCACAAATCAATCTAATTATTATTATGTATCATTATAATTATTATAATTATTATAGAAATCATGTAAATTAAATAATTGGTAAATTTTAATGATCATAAATTTATACTAAACATCAAAAACACATATTTCATTATAATACCAATATTATAAAAAAATTAATATAAACGTTAAACATATACAGATTTAAAAATCTAAAGAAAAATATTAAAATTTATCCATATCATTTTATATTGGAGATTTTTCATTTGAAAACAAACTTTGTTATAATATGATTCACTAATATCTTGATTTATCAATTCTATGAATTTATTAATTCTACGGATAAAAAAAAGCCATAACTTTCCTATGACACTTATTTGTATCATACTATTTTTAATTAATTAATTTAATTAAAAAATAAAAACAGAATAATTTGTATAGAAATAAATGTTGATACTTGATTTCTGTAATTTTTACAATATTGTGTAGAAATTAAATCTCCACGATCCATTTAATAAAATTCAAAATCTCGAAGGCCGAAATAAATATGCCTATCTTCCTAATGGAGCTGGAGGATTGAAACGGAGTCTCCTGTTAAAAAGGAGTGTTCTCACGTCTGTTGTTGCGTGTGCATGTCCCACACAAAAGGAAGTGATTTTGAAGAGGGATTCGTCCTCCAAATCCAGCCCGTCCCACGCATTGATTGGAATGGCGTTTAGTGGGTGCAGATAATACGACGCAGGGCGGTCGTCAACAAATATAACGGGATTCAGATCCCTTCCCACTACTCTCAGGTCTTTCACTCTCGTCACATCTCCAACTTTGCGGCAATGCCTTCTGGACAGGCGATGAGTGGGCGGAATTATATTCAGCTTTCTATTTTTATGTTCATCGCTGCCGTCAATGACGGGCAGAGAATCCAAGAGCCCATCCACCACAGCATCTGCATACTCTCGGGATGCTGCAGTGAACACTACGATTTCGTACAATCCTGTGGCGCCCAGGCTCTGCAACAGTTGGTCCACCCCTGGCCTCTTCAACACGTACAATGGTCTCGCACAACTGTTAATCCTCATCGTAAAATCATAGCCGGCCGGCATAGGCTTTGCACTCGTATGCACCAGCGTTTTTCTGTTTGGATTTCCAGCTGCCATGGGAGGTAAAATACCTTCTCCATTATGATTACAGACTGACTGCTGCCTGGGATTGTTAATTCCCATCTCGGTGAAGTAAGGAAGAAAGGCCCAATGATATTTAACAGATAAGTCAGAAATGATATAACAGATAAGTCAGATGACCAACCTTAGGGTTAACTCAGAAATGGATTTTGATTGAATAACAACGTTTACCTCTTTATAAAAGAAACTTCAAACCAGAAAAGTACGCCTACGCCTTTTCAGCCTATATCCGCTATTTTAGTGCAGTTGTATTCGTTTAACACGAGTCTTGAATTTGGCGACGGTAAACATGCAAACAAAGTTAGGGATCGAGATTTTAAGTGCGGTTATCAAGTGTGAGATATTTATAGTTAACTTATTGTTTATTATTATTTCTTTAATATAAGTTTGGTATTTTTTATATGATTAAAATATATTATTTATTTTTTTGAATTATTGAATTTTATTTATATATTGTATTATTGGTGGATATATTTAATGTATTCTTACACCACTGTAAGTAAGACCTTAGTTCTATTTGAGTTTTGTTCAGCATTTTAATTCTTTATGATTCTATACATATAAATTAATAATTTTACGAAGTTCAAGTTTTTATTAAGTTTTTCGAATTTTCTAATTCTATAAATATAGATTAGTAATTTTATAGAGTTTATTTTAGCACTTTAACTTCTTCTATTTTATGATCCTATAAATATAATTTTGTAATTTTGTGAAGTTGAAGTTTTTCGACTTTTATAATTATAATAGATTAGTAATCTTATAAAGTAAGAAACTTTCAATTTTGTAGAGATTTTTGTTACATAACTGCTTTTCAAATTTCCCAAAAATAAATAAAGCATTTCATCTATTGCAATCAATCAATCATAATATAATTAGTTACATTACAATCATATTTAATATAATTAATTACATTGATAATCTATTTATAAGAGCTCATAATAATTATATATATTTACTAATTGTATATGTTTTAAAAAATAACTATCTATTATAATATTAATTTTAATGTTATCAATTAAATATTTTACAATTAAATAAATTATATTATTCTTAGTATAATATATATTTATAATTATTGGTGTATAGAAAGGTGTTCTATAATTTATTATGGGAGATGTTTTGTCATTTAACATCATATTTAAAAATAATAAAATAATATTTACAATAACAAATTAAAAATTGTAATAACCAAAAAATTGATATTCCCTACAAAGAATTTTTTAAATTTCCATCTTAATTTTACATCAACTTTACACTAAGCCTAGTGGCTATATATCACTTGCCTATAAAGTGGTGTTTATAAGGAACATAAATTGAGAACGTGCGCCTCGTCAGTCCATATTAAGTGCGTATCGACCAAGCCAAAATGGTGACATTGTGATAATTGCTAGTGAACCAAACCTAGCTAAAGTTTACCAACCCACTGAGTGCCATGGTGTCTAAGAGGTTAGCGCATGCCACACTGGAGCAACATTCAAGATGTGCTAGAGCCACCAAGAACTTGGCCACTTCTGTCAGCCTGAGCATTATCAAAGATCACTAGAACTTCTTCCAGAATTTAACATCCATAGGGACTGGATGAGTGGAAGAAGGGGAGGGATTGTTAACTGTCGGAGGGGAGCTAAAGTGCGTAGAGGGAGGAGGGGTTTTTGGAGCTTTGTTGAGAGGTGGAGATGAAGAGCCAACCGCAGTGGAGTGAAATAGGGATAGAGTGGGGGAGGAGGGGGAAGGGATGTTCGGATGATAGTCGGACTCTAGCTAGGCACTTGAGGGAGGAGGAGGGATGGCATTGGTAGGAAGAGATTTCAACAATCCTGAAGATGGCCTTCGATTTTTTCTATTCAATCTCCTCAAGCTAGTGATCGGGGAGGTTGTGGAGGGCCCAGTGTGTCGGATTACCTCTGCGAGTCTCTTGCTTCTCCATAGAGATCACCTTTATTCATATGTGATCATGAATACCCCAGACAAGAAGGTGAAACAATGCACCTCATGAAATTAACTCCATGATTTCTGGCCGATTTTGTAAATCAAGAATCTATCTCATGCTTACTTTCAAAGCTTGCGTCTCTTCTTTTCTAGCATTCATTTTAGGGTTACTATGGATGATAATGGCGTCTCTTCTTTTCTAGCATTCATTTTAGGGTTACTATGGATGATAATGGCGAGGCCAGCTCAGTTGAATAAAACACAATGTTACGGAAATGGGAAAAACAAGACAAGAAAAATCCTGTGTGAGAGAAGGAAAAATGTAGTTGCTGGAGAAATCTCGATTAAGGCTGAAATGCCTTAAAAATTGTAATCGACTTTGTAAATAATAGAAATGAGATTGAAGCGAATTTAAGTATGTCTGTATTTTTTATTTTATTTGTCAGGGCCCTCCGGCAATTTTGTGATTTACATTCATTGATTTTCCACCTTAATTGTTTGTTTTCCTTTTAATGCCTCGAAGTCGAAAACAGTGAAAAACCCATGGCATACCGGTGTTATCAGTGTAACCATGAGGTTTCCCTGAAACCCCATGAAGAAGTGTCTGAGATGGCCGACATGGATTTGCGGTGGCCATGGCCACTGCTCAGAGAGCTCAGTATGATCGGATGGCCAACAATGCCAGGCCGAGGCACCAGAGATGAGCGAAGGTTGAAAGGACTGCGGACAGCTCCTATCATCGGTAGGTGTTAAGGACTTTGAGGGATTGAAGAAGAGAAAATGTGTGCAGCATATGGAATATGAAAATGTACCGGAACCGGAGCAAGAGCGAGAACCGGCTCCAGAGCCGAACCTGAACACGTTGATGTGTCGAGGCCTTCAAACTCAAAGGCACTCCTCGCCCTCGAAGCTATAGATGGCCCACTGTTGGTGACTAAGGAATTCGAATCGGAACGGGAAGTTTTTTTGCAACAGCCGAGGGGACGTTACTTGGTTTCAATCTCCGGAAGGCCGCACAAAGTAGAGTATTAGCATTTTCTCTGGCAACGAATACCAGCGAGCTCGATTGGAGGCATGGACAGGATTATGGAAAACCACCAGCGCTGCTGACTGTGCTAAAGCAAACAGTGTGAGTTTGTCATAGGAGGTCGTTTGGGAAATTTTGAAGTTGGTTCGGTTGGTCGATGATGATGAACAGGTTACCGGTCTTGTTGAAATCCGGAAGCAGTTGCCTGGCGAGAGATGACTTTTATTGTGGTTGGATCAGTAGGAAGTGTTGCTCAGTCACGTTGAGAAGACTGTGAGAAGTTTCAGAATGGCTTCGAGGGCCCATAATCCATAGGTCCCAAGATCGGACTTGAAAAAAAGAATAGGTCCCAAGATCGGACTTGAAAAAAAGAATACTGAAAACGGAGATCCCAGAATTCGTTTTCATCACAAAACAACTAAATAATTTATCATGATATTTTAGATCCCCTTTACAATGACAAATACCTTCTCGGCTTCCTAAAATCAACAATTTTCCCACAAATTTCCCACAAAGAGAGGGTCATTCAAGGTACTCACATTGAACTTGATATTGTAGCAATTAATCAAACCTTAAGCCTTAATTTTGTGTTCTTCAATATTATTCACGTGCTAAGTACATAACAAAATATTGGTCAATAGATCACGCTAATTGATTTTGAGAGAAGAAACAGGGCAAAGCGCTTAAAGAACTCAGATACAGTGGAAACCACATGGTAAAGGCACTTGCAACCAAAGTCAAAAAAACCATATATCCAAAATAGACAGTCAATACAAAATGCATTCATATGGAAAGTAAAAAAAATAATTTTGCATATTGGTAAATGAGTAAGCCCAACAGATGCATAATTGCCCAGATTTAAAAGAGCCTCAACACAGGCATATTGGTAAGTGAGTAAACCCACAGATGCAAAATTGCCCAAATTTAAAAGGGCCTCAACACGCGGGCAGTCGTAGCATATCTGAAGGGAGGTATAAGGCTTCACATGGAAGAAAGCACTTGAAGAACTTAAATGTCGAGGAAAACACATAGTAAAGGCACCTGCAGCCAAAGCCAAAAAAAACCCATAAATCAAAAATAAACAATCAATACAAAATATATTCATATGGGAAGAAAAAGAAAAACTCTGTTTTACATATTGGTAAGTGGGTAATGCCGCGGATGAAGCATTGATAAAGCTACATTAAAATGATCATAGATTTGATAAAGCTACATTAAAATTTTCAAAAAAACCATGGGCACCCAAAATTTTAAAAATTTACCGCTATTACCATAATTTTAGAGAATTTCCAAGGCCGAAATAAATATGCCTATCTTCCTAATGGAGCTGGAGGATTGAAACGGAGTCTCCTGTTAAAAAGGAGTGTTCTCACGTCTGTTGTTGCGTGTGCATGTTCCACACAGAAGGAAGTGATTTTGAAGAGGGACTCGTCCTCCAAATCCAGACCGTCCCACGCATTGATTGGAATGGCGTTTAGTGGGTGCAAATAATACGACGCAGGGCGGTCGTCAACAAATATCACGTGATCCAGATCCCTTCCCACTACTGTCAGGTCTTTCACTCTCGTCACATCTCCAACTTTGCGGCAATGCCTTCTGGACAGTCGATGAGTGGGCGGAATTATACTACCACTGCCGTCAATGACGGGCAGAGAATCCAAGAGCCCATCCACCACAGCATCTGCATACACTCGGCATGCTGCAGTGAACACTACGATTTCGTACAATCCTGTGGCGCCCAGGCTCTGCAACAGTTGGTCCACCCCTGGCCTTTTCAACACGTACAATGGTCTCGCACAACTGTTAACCCTTATCGTAAAATCATAGCCGGCCGGCATGGGCTTTGCACTCGTATGCACCAGCGTTTGGTCTAAATCCAAGACCAGCGTTTTTCTGTTTGGATTTCCAGCTGCCATGGGAGGTAAAATACCTTCTCCATTATGATTACAGACTGACTGCTGCCTGGGATTGTTAATTCCCATCTCGGTGAAGTAAGGAAGAAAGGCCCAATGATATTTAACAGATAAGTCAGAAATGATATAACAGATAAGTCAGATGACCAACCTTAGGGTTAACTCAGAAATGGATTTTGATTGAATAACAACGTTTACCTCTTTATAAAAGAAACTTCAAACCAGAAAAGTACGCCGACGCCTTTTCAGCCTATATCCGCTATTTTAGTGCAGTTGTATTCGTTTAACACGAGTCTTGAATTTGGCGACGGTAAACATGCAAACTAAGATAGGGATTGAGATTTTAAGTGCGGTTATCAAGTGTGAGATATTTATAGTTAACTTATTGTTTATTATTATTTCTTTAATATAAGTTTGGTATTTTTTATATTATTAAAATATATTATTTATTTTTTTGAATTATTGAATTTTATTTATATATTGTATTATTGGTGGATATATTTAATGTATTCTTACACCACTGTAAGTAAGACCTTAGTTCTATTTGAGTTTTGTTCAGCATTTTAATTCTTTATGATTCTATACATATAAATTAATAATTTTACGAAGTTCAAGTTTTTATTAAGTTTTTCGAATTTTCTAATTCTATAAATATAGATTAGTAATTTTATAGAGTTTATTTTAGCACTTTAACTTCTATTTTATGATCCTATAAATATAACTTTGTAACTTTATGAAGTTGAAGTTCTTTATAATTTTATAAGTATAGATTAGTAATCTTATAAAGTAAGAAACTTTCAATTTTGTAGAGATTTTTGTTACATAACTGTTTTTTAAATTTCCCAAAAACAAATAAAGCATTTCATCTACTGCAATCAATCATAATATAATTAGTTACATTACAATCATATTTAATATAATTAATTACATTGATAATCTATTTATAAGAGCTCATAATAACTATATATATTTACTAATTGTATATGTTTTAAAAAATAACTATCTATTATAATATTAATTTTAATGTTATCAATTAAATATTTTACAATTAAATAAATTATATTATTCTTAGTATAATATATATTTATAATTATTGGTGTATAGAAAGGTGTTCTATAATTTATTATGGGAGATGTTTTGTCATTTAACATCATATTTAAAAATAAAAAAATAATATTTACAATAACAAATTAGAAATTGTAATAACCAAAAAATTGATATTCTCTACAAAGAATTTTTTAAATTTCCATCTTAATTTTACATCAACTTTACACTAAGCCTAGTGGCTATAGATGACTTGCCTATAAAGTGGTGTTGATAAGGAACATAAATTGAGAGTGTGAGCCTCGTCAGGCCATATTAAGTGCGTATCGACCAAGCCAAAATGGTGACATTGTGATAATTGCTAGTGAACCAAACCTAGCTAAAGTTTACCAACCCACTGAGTGCCATGGTGCCTGAGAGGTTAGCGCATGCCACACTGGAGCAACATTGAAGATGTGCTAGAGCCACCAAGAACTTGGCCACTTCTGTCAGCCTGCGCATTATCAAAGATCACCAGAACTTCTTCCAGAATTTAACATCCATAGGGACTGGATGAGTGGAAGAAGTGAAGCGATTGTTAACTGTCGGAGGGGAGCTGAAGTGCGTAGAGGGAGAAGGGGTTGTTGGAGCTTTGTTGAGAGGTGGACAGGAAGAGCCAACCGGAGTGGAGTGCAATAGGGATAGATTGGGGGAGGAGGGGGAAGGGACGTTCGGGTGATAGTCAATTTTAAGGACTCTAGCTAGGCACTTGAGGGAGGAGGAGGGATGGCGTTGGTAGGAAGAGATTTCAACAATCCTGCAGATGGCCTTCGATTTTTCCTATTCAATCTCCTCAAGCTAGTGATCGCGGAGGTTGTGGAGGGCCCAGTGTGTCGGATTACCTCTGCGAGTCTCTTGCTTCTCCATAGCGATCACCTTTATTCGTATGTGATCATGAATACCACAGACAAGAAGATGAAACAATGCACCTCATGAAATTAAGTCCATGATTTCTGGCCGATTTTGTAAATCAAGAAGCTATCTCATGCTTACTTTCGAAGCTTGCGTCTCTTCTTTTCTAGCATTCATTTTAGGGTTACTATGGATGATAATGGCGAGGCCAGCTCAATTGAATAAAACACAATGTTACAGAAATGGGAAAAACAAGACAAGAATTTCAACGCAAGTAACAGGAAGAAAATAACATTTATAACCCAAAACAACTAAATAATTTATCATGATATTTTAGATCCCCCTTACAATGACAAATGCCTTCTGGGCTTCCTAAAATCAATGATTTTCCCACAAAGAGAGGGTCATTCAAGGTACTCACATTGAACTTGATATTGTAGCAATTAATCAAACCTTAAGCCGTAATTTTGTGTTCTTCAATATTATTCACATGCTAAGTACATAACAAAATATCGGTCAATAGATCACGCTAATTGATTTGGAGAGAACAAACAGGGCAAAGCGCTTAAAGAACTCAGATGTCGAGGAAACCACATGGTAAAGGCACCTGCAGCCAAAGCCAAAATAGACCATGTATCCAAAATAGACAGTCAATACAAAATGCATTCGTATGGAAAGTAAAAAAAATAGTTTTGCATATTGGTAAGTGAGTAAGCCCACATATGCAGAATTGCCTAGATTTAAAAGGGCCTCAACGCGCGGGCAGTCATCATCATAGCTCTAAATCAACAGTGGGAGGCATATCTGAAGGGAGGTATAAGGCTTCACATGGAAGAAAACTATGTTATTCTTTAGGGCAAAGCACTTGAAGAACTTAGATGTGGAGGAAAACACATAGTAAGGGCACCTGCAGCCAAAGCCAAAAAACCCATAAATCAAAAATAAACAATCAATACAAAATCTATTCATATGGGAAGAAAAATAAAAACTCTGTTTTACATATTGGTAAGTGGGTAAGCCCGCAGATGAAGCATTGCCCAGATTTAAAAGGCCCTCAACTAGAGGGAGTTCATCACTGCGGCTCTAAATACCTGTGGGAGGCACATCTGAAGGGAGGTATACGGTTTCACATGGAAGAAAAACCTGCTATTCTTTAGGGAAAAGCACTTGAAGAACTCAGATGTGGAGGAAACCACAGGGTAAAAAAAACCATGAATCCAAAATAGACAGTCAATACAAAATGTATTCATATGGAAAGAAAAAAACCTCAGTTTTGCATATTGGTAAGTGGGTAAGCCCACAGATGCAGCATTGCCCAGATTTAGAAGGGCCTCAACTCAGGGGCAACTTCCTGAAATCAACAATTTTCCCACAAAGAGAGGGCCATTCAAGGTACTCACATTGAACTTGATATTGCGGCAATTAATCAAACCCTAAGCCTTAAATCTTTTGAGTTCTTCAATATTATTCACACGCTAAGTACATAACAAAAGATCAGTCAACAAATCATGCTAATTCATTTTGAGAGAAGAAGCAGGGCAAAGCACTTGAATAACTTAGATGTGGAGGAAACTGAATGGTACCTATAGCCAAAGCCAAAAAAAACCATGAATCCAAAATAGACAGTGAATACAAAATGCATTCATATGGAAAGAAAAAAACAATTTTGCATATTGGTAAGTGGGTAAGCCCGCAGATGCAACATTTCCTAGATTTAAAAGGGCCTCAACTCTTGGGCAGTGGTCATTGCAGCTCTAAGTCACCGTCGAAGGCACATTTGAAGGGAAGTATAAGGTTTCACAAGGAAGCAAACCTTGCTATTCTTTAGGGCAAAGCACTTGAAGAACTTAGATGTGGAAGAAAACGCATGGTAAAGGCACCTGCAGCCAAAAAAAAAAAACCCATGAATCCAAAATAGATAGTCAATACAAGATGTATTTGTATCGAAAGAGAAAAAAATTAGTTTTTCATATTGGTAACTGGGTAAGCTCGCGGATGAAGCATTGCCTAGATTTAAAAGGGCCTAAACTCGGGGGAAGTCGTCATCACAGCTCTAAATCTGCGTGGGAGGCACATTTGAAGGGAGGTACAGGGTTTCACATGGAAGCAAACCCTGCTATTCTTTAGGGAAAAGCGTTTGAAGAACTCAGATGTGGAGGAAACCGCAGGGTAAAGGCACCTACAACGAAAGCCAAAAAAACCATGAATCCAAAATAGACCATCAGTACAAATTGTATTTCTATGGAAAGAAAAAAAATCAGTTTTTCATATTGGTAAGCGGGTAAGCCTGCAGATGCACATTGTCTAGATTTAAAAGGGCCTCAACTTGCAAGGAGTCTTCATCGGGACTCTAAATCCCCATGGGAGGCATATCTGAAGGGCGGCATAGGGTTTCACATAAAAGCAAACCCTGTTACCAGTCAGGCAGAAGTTTCTTGGAATAAATCTAAGAGGAACATTGGTCGGGCAGAATACATTGCCAAGAACATTACAGAATGCAAATAGTTGGGGTTACTGAGTTTCTTACATTCTTACCTAAAACATATGAATTCATTCTTCCTGTCAGTCAATGGCAGAGGTCGAGCCTAAGCACTTGAAAGTAGTAGTGCCCAGTAAGTAGTAGTACCGAGCAAGAGCAAGGGTAGTCGTCTTGTAGCTAAATTAATATAATTTTAACTAATTTAATAACGGTATAATAATCAGACGATTGAAATTACTTTAATTGTCTAACACTGAAATCAATAGTCCATGAATGTACACGTACCTTTAGAGGAGAGTTAATTTCAAAGGAAATGCCTTATGACATAAATATAGATTAATAATTTTATAAGTAAAAATAACAAAATTTTGTTTTCTTACTTATTAACTAGTTTTTAAAACAAAAGTTCCCTTTATTATAATCATATTTAATATAACTAGCATAAGTAACTACAATATAAAACATCGTAATAATTATATTATAGATTAATTAAAAATCTATATTATATATATTGTTGAGGATTTTCCTATTCATTATAAAAATGATCATAGATTTGATAAAGCTACATTAAAATTTTCAAAAAAACCATGGCACCAAAATTTTAAAAATTTACCGCTATTACCATAATTTTAGAGAATTTCCACCAAATGATGTCAAAACCATACTGCAATTTCCAATATCATCCCAGAAAAAAAGTGGCATCCTTAGACTATGTGTTATTTTAATCTAGTTGTCCCAGTTTAACACGCGAATTGATTTTGGAGAGTGTAAACATACACTAAAATAGGGGTTTTTATTTTAAGTGTAATTATATGAATTAATTAAAGAGGGTCTTACTAGATTTTATAGATTTATAATTAATTAATTTTTATTAATTTTATATAAGCTTTATATTTATTATATTGTTTCATATTATTAAAATAGAAAATTTATTTTTTTGGGATAGATTTGAAGTATCCTTGCACAATTTAAGTAAGATTCTAGTTTTAATTAAGTTTTGTTGAGTTTTTGAAGTTTTCTAATTTTAAAGTTGTAAAGTTGTGTAAATCTAAATTAGAAATTTTATAAAGTAAAAGGGGAGTTTTTATTGAACTTTAATTTTTTTTCTAATTCTATAAATATATATTAATAATTATAAAAAAATAAACTTTCAATTTTTCTTTTGAGTTTTTACTAATTAAGTAATGTCTAAAGCTAAAAAGATAAAAATTAAAAATTAAATTAAAAACAATTAATCTATTAGAATCATATTATATATATTTATAAAAAGTCATGCTATAACACACAACCAAAAAGAGGTGATACACCTCTTGTGCACACCTATGTGTACGTTTAGATATATTCAAGTGCCCCCAACTAGTATTAAATAGTGCAATGAGGAAATAATTTGGGACAAATTGATAAATTCTGAACATATTTTGTTTAGATGTTGATCCGGATTTAAACAGGAACGCAACATATTACAGAGATAACCATAAACACAGAGATGCAGCAAAATAATACTTCATTTCATTAATGTAAAATACTAAAAAATGCTTACAAACAGAAATGGAAATAAACTAGCTAGGGCAATGGTAGCTTATCTCTGAGAAGAGATGTGGCAGCTAAATGTCTATGAACTTCCTTACAATGAGGCTCAAGGGCCTTTTTATTATTGAACAATAAGAGAAAACCCTAAACAACCAAAAACCTAACCCGAGGAGGTGTAACACCAAGAGTTTATGGGCCCCGTTGGGTTGAGTTAGACAACCAACTTCCCAAGGATGCGACTTGGTCATATTATCTCCATTTGACATGCATGATAACCCATTGGAAAGATCTCTCTGAGGAATATGATGAAAAACATGATTCTAGCTAGAAAATCCCTGGGGTAGATTTCCAAAAAAACATCACTTAGGGCCTCAAAACGGCTCTAGAAGTTTAGGACCTAAAAAACTGCTAAAAATAGTAAACTGTGCTACAATTAAGGAAATTGAAAGACTAAAAGAAGCAATGGTTGGGGTTGAGGTGGAATTGGTGGGTGGCCACCAATATACACCTAGATCATTCCTCCCCCTTTAAGAAGCAGTGGTCCCCATTGCGTTGAGTTCCTCCATGAGATGAGGAAACTGTTGCTGAACTTGGTCCCTGGTGAGCCACTTGCCCTAGTGAAGGAGTTGGCCTACTTTGACAACTCGATACAGTTGGATATTCTGCTAGCGAGTGTGATTGATTCATGTGTCCATGATCCAATCAATTGTAGCCTGTTCCATGCAATCTAGATTTAACTCTGTGGGTGTGAGTTGTTCTGCAATGTCGGATGTGTTTAGTAATGGTGGAAAGTATGGTCAAAGGCAATCGACATTGAAAACTAGGTGTAGGCCAAGGAATGGGATAATGCTAAGCTCAAATTCATTGTCTCCCACAACCTTGGTAATGGTGTAAAGACCATATCAGAGTGTTCTGAGTTTCCGATAGGATTCGATAAGGCGTTCCTTTTGCAAATGCAACTAGACTTTGTCGCCAACCTGAAACTTGTGTGGCACCCAATGCTGATCATGTCGCTGCTTGTACTTGGCATTTCATTTCTGTAGAATGTCGTGGACCTGCTGGAAAATATGTTGGACGTGCTCAAAGAAGTTTTTTGCCTTATCTATTTTGGACTCGACATGAGTTGAATTTGCGTGAGTAGCTACAAATGGCATGGCCACAATAATGTGACATAGTGGCTGGAATCTTAAGCCCACCTGAAAAGGGTTTTGGCTAGTCGAGCTGTGGAGAGCTCGGTTGTAGTTGTGTTGAAGATAGGGGAGGCTCTCATCCCATGTGTGTGGATTCTTTGAGTTGTACATGTGCATAATGTGTATAACCATCATGTCGACAACCTCTATCTGGCCATCAGTTTGAGGATGGAAGGTTGTGGACTTAGTGAGTTAGGTGTCTTGTATCAACTAGATATTAGACCAAAATGTACTGAGGAACCTGTTGTCCTGATCTGAGATGCTAGACTATGGGATCCAAAAGTGTACCTACACTCGTTCAGAGAAGTGTTTAGCAGTGGCTTCTGCTGTGATATTCTTCTTGCAGGCTATCATAATGGCCATCTTCGAGAACCTGTCGATGACCACAAAAACACAATCGCTTCCTTGCTTAGTGGAAGGAAGGTCTAAAATGTAATCCATGGAGATGGATTCCCAAGGTCGGCTAGGGGTAGGCAGTGGGGTATAGAGGCCTTGCTTCTTGATGGTCAATTTAGCAATGGCACAGGCAGTGCATGACCTGATGTACTTGCCGACATCCTGTCGAATGTTCTACCAATAGAAATTCTTCTGTAGTACTACCACCATTTTCTTGACCCCGAAATGCCCAACAGCTCGACTGTAGTGTGATTCCCAAATCATCTTGGCAGACTCACTTGAAGGAACACAAAGGTGACCCAGGTGGCATAACAGGGCATCCTGGAGGTGAAAATATGGAACATGATGACCCTCCAAGAGTGTCTAGTATGTGTGGCTAAATTCTGGGTCGCTTTTGTAGAGAAGTGGCCAATCAGAAGTCTCGTGCCCATAAGAGTTGAGCATGGTGTTTAACGCCATGATTAGTGGTCAAATGAGGAAATCTGCAATATTATTGGTGCTACCCTTCTTATACTTGATATTCAAATGGAACTGTTGTAGGTATGTGGACCACTTCTGATGGCGATCATTCTATAATTTCCCTTGGGTCTGTATGAACTGTAGGGGTCGGTGGTATGTGTGGATGACTGTTTCCTTCCCAAAAATGTAATGCTTCCATTGTCAGCATGCCTGCACAATGGAATACATCTCTTTGTAATAAGTGGGATACTGGGATACTTTTGGACTGTTTCTGAAAGTGTCTCACTGTGATATGCCACTGGATGGACATGTTGAGTAAGGACTGCCCCAATAGCATAGTCAGAGGCATCTGTCTTGACCTCAAATGGTTGATGCAAGTCTAGTAATGTGAGCACTAGTGCCGAGCAGAGGTGATCTTTCAACTCTATGAATGCCTTTTGTTGAGATTCAGACCAAAATAATTTTTCTTTCACTTCTCCCTTGGTGACTTGACTCAAGGGCCAAGTGATATGAGAAAATCCCAACACGAACCTGCGGTAGAATTTGGCAAGACCTAAAAAGCTACGAAGCTCTGTTAGAGTGGTTGGAGATGGCTAATCCCAAATGACTTGGATCTTAGCTGGATCCACATGCACCTCGTGTTCATCAATAATGTACACTAGATACTGAACCTCGGTCATGCCAAAAGTGCATTTCTCCAAATTGGCACATAACGTATGGTGCCACAGTGTTTGGAGAACCTGTAGGATGTGGTGGAGGTGCTCTTCTCAACTTTGGCTGAAGATCAGGATGTCATCGAAGTATACAACTACAAATGAGTTGGTGAATGGCCGCAATATGTCATCCATTAGCCTCATGAAGGTTGCCGGAGCATTCGTCAATCCAAAAGGCATAATGAACCATTCGAAAAACCCCTCCATGGCTTTGAAGGCAGTCTTCTATACATCGGAGGGTTCGATTGGTACCTGGTGATATCCTGACTCCAAATTGATCTTGCTGAAATATTTTTCCCCCTTCAGTTGGTCTAGGAGGTCATCAATTCGTGGGATCCGGTAACTATTACAAACAGTGATCTTATTCAGTGCCTGATAGTCAATACGGAGTCCCCAAGTCCCATGCTTCCAAAGTACCAACACGATTGGGCTCCCATGGGGCAATGAACTTGGATGGATGTGACCTTTCTGCAACAGCTCCTGAATCTACCTCTTGATTTCATCATTCTCCAGAATGGAGTGCTGGTAGATTGGTCCATTGGGTAGCAGTGCACCTAGGGTTAGATTTATAGAGGGCTTAACCTGACAGTGCAGAGGAACCCCTGCGGGGGAGGTGAAGATGTCCTCGTACTCCCCCACGACCTTGTCCATCTATAGTTGTCGTGCGGAGGGGCCCTGTCTGGAGGTCATGGCCACCGTCTTCTTCTTTCCTTGATGGCATATCATCAGGAAAACAAATTTCTTGGTTTTGGAAATGAGCTTACTGCATTGTTTTGAAATAACCGAAGAGATTGTGGCAGGTAGTTCTGCCTCCGGTATCCTGTACAACTTATTTCGCAAAGTAATAATAACAACATGGGGCTTTGATTCATACACAACATGTCGCTTCCACAAGTATGTTTGTCCTAATAATACATCACAAACTTCAACGGGAGAAATGTCACACAATACCTCATCTATGAAGGGATTGATGTTGTATGGAAGGCAAAACTGCTGGCTCACGCGAAGATCACGTCCTTGGTGAAGCCACCTGATGGTGTACGGTTGTGGATATGTTGTGGTCGGTAAGCCTAGCTGCTTCATGACCCCTGCCGAAATGAGGTTCTTTTCTCTCCTACTGTCGATAATGAATTGTAAAGAGGAGCCCTTTACCCACATATGGGAGTGGAAGAGACGCTCCTCCTCCTCTTGATATTAAGGTTCCTCCTTCTAGATATTCGTGGTGGAAACAATGGCTTAGGGATCCACATCGATAATCTGCTTTTCTTTGTCACTAAGTTTTGACTCAGATTTGGAACATGCATCTGATTCTGAAGCCTTTAGCTTGGCCACCAATGTCTGCTTGGCCCGACACTCACTTGTGTTGTTAGTGGATCTCTTATGGAACTCACACCACTTTCTAGTGTCCTTTTTCGGCTTTGCAACAGTATTCTTTGCTTACATCTTTGGCAGGTTGTCTTGGGCCACCCCGCCTTGGCTTTGTCCTTTGTTTTGCGGTTTCAGGGAACCTTTCCCTTGCTTTGGATTCATAGATCCAAATTCTCATTTCTTCTATTTAAACTTTTGCTCGACCTTGACAGCATATTGGTATGTCGTGCAGAGTGAGGAGATGCTCAGGAATTATATTTCTTCCTAGATGTACTTGTGCAGACAGCCATGGTATTTGAGTACAAAATGTTGCTTTGAATCCTTGATACCTATCTTTGTGTGAAGGGTAGGAAAATATTGGTAAACTCCAGCACGTCTTGGTCCCTTCCGTGCTGCTACGTGGTCCACTTTATGTGTCGATCCTCATAGCTTCCGACAGGGTAGTACTACTCCTTGATGGCATCCCAGAATGAATTCCAATTGGGTGTAGCTAAAAATAGTGAGCATGTACTTTCATCCTTCTACTCATAGTAGGTTTCCAACTAGTCCTTCATGTGGGGGGCTGCTTTGAGAAGGGCGAAAATAATTTTTTCCCCACTAGAAAAATCATGAATAGAAAAATAACCCTCTAGCAGATTTAACCATTTATTGATAATATCTGCATCTATCTAACCCTCGAATATGGGGATTTCAAAATTAACTTGTACCTTAAATGGTGTGGCATTTCCATAGTAGCTATTGGAAGCCGATGCGTTGCCCCTGGGTAGCCACTAAAGGATCTAGGAAAATTTCTCCATCATTGAGTTCCTTTGTCACTCGAGGGATTCTTCGAGCAAGATTTTGATAGGATTTTCTGCCCCCTCGTCTTTATTTTTATCCAACATAGGAGGCCGTCAGGATTTGCAAGGCTAGTCTTGCAAAGGTTCGACCAGTTCAAGCCCTAAATCCTTATATCCCTACCTTATTGGGGACATGCAAAGAAAAATAGAGAAAAAAAAACCAGACCTATTGATACCAATGATCTGGATTTAAACAAGAAAGCAACAAATTACAGAGATAACCATAAACATAGAGATTCAGTGGAAATAACACTTCATTTCATTAATGTAAAATACTGAAATATGCTTACAAACAGAAATGGAAATAAACCAGCTAGGGTGATGGTAGTTTATCTCTGAGATGAGATGTGATAGCTACATGCCTCTGAACTACCTTACAATGAGGCTCAAGGGCCTTTTTATTATTGAACAATATGATAAAACCCTAAAGAACAACAACCCTAACTCGAGGAGATGTAACACCAAGAGTTTATGGACATCTGACTTCCCGGGGTTGTGACTTGGTCATATTATCTCCATTTGACGCACATGATAACCCGTTGGAAAGATCTCTCTGAGGAATATGATGAAAAAGACGATTTTAGATAGAAAATCGTTGGCGGTCATCATTTACGGCCTTAAAATGGCTCTGGAAGTTTAGGACCTGAAAAACTGCTAAAAATAGTAAATTGTGTTACAATTAAGGAAACTGGAAAACTAAAAGAAGCAATGGTGGGGTCCAAGTGGAATTGGCGAGCGGCCACCAATATCCACCTCGATCATATGCTGTAGGTGCCATGAGTATGATAACCTATTTAGACATTGTCCTATCAATTAAATAAACCACATGGAACAAACCTATCTATCCATTGATAAAGTGGGATTTGCAAAAATAACCAATCATCAAATGATAGCTAAGAAGAATGTTAGTGACAATAATTTAGTAGTAAGAATCAATAATAAAATATTGTAGAAGCTAATCGAAGAGGACATAGCTTAAGAGGAACAAGGATAAATATGATAGAAACTTAACAATTATACAAGAAGGAACTTTAGCAATTAGAGGTGGAAAATGGAACACTCACATCCCAGCTTAATCAGGAAGTTGAAGAAATGGAAGGTGGCAACCAAAGTCTTTCAAATGCAGAGGATATTGAGGACACAAAGATTCATGCTATAAATCTGTGGAAATTAGCTGAAGAATGGAAGTGTAAAGATCCAATAGCCATATCAAAAAATAAAGTTCAAATTATTACAAAGGAATATCTAAAGCATTAGGACTTAATTCTTCACGAAGATGAAATATAGGTAATAACCCTCCCCATACATCTTCTTATCTACCATGGAGTAAAGAGAAATGACCCAAGGGACTAGTTAAGTGTCCTAGTAAAGCAAAAAAAATAATGACAAAAAGGAAATAGTAACTTAATACAAGATCCATGAGCTTATTTAGTAAATATTAGTAGATTTGCACCAATGCATGTATTTTCCATCGATCTTCTCAATGTTTGCGATGAAAGTCATAAAATGGAATCATAAGGGTTTTAATGAATAATCTGAAAAAAATCTGCTAAAGAATAAAATATGTCAAGAAAATCCATTTATCTCGCTAATCCAGGAAAGTAGTTGTTCCTTTAAATCCCTTGGAAGGACTTTGAAATATATCTGGATAAAAATGAATATATATCCTATGATGCCCAAGGTTCTTCATGAGGAACCAACATAATTCAAAATCCTCTCTTTATTTATTTGAAATGTTCCTTGTCCCCTTAGAGACATTTGATAGCCTTCATACAATCATTAGGATCATCTCCAGCCGACTTTATAACAAATGTATATGGGCTTAACTCCCTAGTGGGAATTTGTTTTTTCATATAAAGCATTCATAAAATGTTTAACGTTCTGGGGGGAATCATTGGCTCTTAGGTGGGGACGTTAACTTAATAAAAAATGTTCGTGATAAAACTTGGGGCTTGTGTTAGCTTAAAGAAGAGAGCCCTCTGTTTGAAGAATTCATCACCAATGAAAATCTTATGGATCTAAGCACAAAAAATGGTATGTTCACATGAAATAACAAGAGAAGGTGCCCATCCCAAATTCCCTCGAGAGTGGAAAGGTTCCACATTATTGAATCTTTATTCCTCTCAAGTATCTTCTTTGGAGCATCTATTTTCATGGAAAATTTTAGGGGCGAATGTTCGCCCCTAGGTGAAATTAAGGGGTTTTAAATTTTTAGTGGGCTTTAAATTTTTAGTGGGTGAATATTTTGTATCATAGTACATTTTTACAAATCACCTCAAATAGCCAACCTTATTTTAAGGGAGAGGGTAAAAAAGGTAAATTTAGCCCTCGAAATTAGGAGTTACAACCTTCCATTCGCCCTAATTTTCAAGAATAGGCTTTATTTAAGTGAATCATATGGGCCAAATATCATATTTATAAAAGAGTTATGGTAAATTAATAAAAATATAAATAAATGAGAGTTATGGTAAATAAATAAAATATTTTTTATATTTACTCCATAAGTCACCTTACATACATGTAAGGGTGTAAACAAATAAATAAATAAATAAAACGGAGGTATGGTAAATAAATAAAACCTCTTTTTATATTTAGTCCATAACCCTCTTTCTATTTATGAAGGCTCAAAAAAGAGGTTTTATTTAAGTGAATCCTATGGGCCAAATACCATATTTGTAAAACAGGTATGGTAAATTAATAAAAATATAAATAAACGAGAGGTATGGTAAAAAAATAAAACATTTTTTTATATTTACTCCATAAGTCACCATATATTTACGAACACTCAGAAAATGCGTTATATTTAGGTGAAACCTATGGGCAAAATACTATGGGCCAAATACCATGGGCTAGATTATTATTAATACCATGAAAAAAACATTATTAACCATAATATTAGTATTAATAAAAATAAAAATGGCACATGGTATTGACCCATGGTATTCACGTGGAATGTAGCCTATTTAAATGGGGGAATTAAACCAGCATATATCCATATTTACTCTAGATCTACTAAGACCCGAGAGGTATCAAATATCATGATATGCAAACTAGCATAGAGTGAAAAATATTTGATCCCTCTCAAGGCTTGGTGGATCAAGAGTAAAAATGGATGTTGTAATTTAATGTATGTTAAACATTTTAACTTGGTTAAAATAAAAAATTAAATAAAAATCAATTAAATAAAAATCAATTATTAATTTTATTAATTTTTATAAATTACTAATAGTAATTTTTAAGCTCCAGGTTTATGATAACCCATGGTATTGATCCATGGTAATACCATGGTATTCATGTGAGCATAGACTATTTAAATGAGAAATTATATCATCTTAGCATTATAGACATATTTGGGCACTACAACCACAATCTTATATGTCAATAAACCAGGGCTCTTTAACCCATAAAAGAGCTGTTTCATATCCTAAAAGAACATGGTCATCTAATTACATCATTCCCTAAAAGTTCCACCTGAAACACCATCCAGAAAATGGCCTAAACTGAACCATATTTACTACTACACTCGCCAAGTGCGATGCATACTGAGTGATACACTTCTCAGGTGCGATGCATACTATTTGAGGCTTCTATACGATGCAATGAGTGAGGATGGACAAATTTCCTGGACAATTTGCTAGGTGGATGCTCATAGAATCTTCTAGAAACTTCCCCTCTAACACTTGCCTCTGTGAATTCACCCAAGGATGAGTAAGAGATCTAAAATTCAGTTATATCCCCTCTTGTGGAACCAAATGTAACAAGCGGAATGACACTAATCAAACCCCAGAGATGACTCACACCCTTGCACACATCTATAAATGGATCCCCCATCTAAGAGATCCAGAGGCTAGAATATTGTGAATTGTAAGTAAGTGCTGATAGTTTGAGGAAAAAACATTATATTGTTGGTGTGATCTTGCTATTTCATGAGGTGAAGAGGGCTTAATGCTGGGAGGATGATGCTGGATCAAACAACTGGGTTGTAATTCTCCCTTATATTTAATAAAGTTCTTCGATTTTTCTTCCATATATGCAATTGTGAATGTTATTATTTATGAATGTAATTGTATGTTCAATATATTTCTGATTCCGTAATGATTATGATATAATAGATCAAGATGCTTTGATGGTTCTTTGTTAAGTATGGAGAGGAGTTGTAAGTTCTGTCAAGGGGGAGAGAGATCAAGCAAGGAGTTAAGTGGAAGATCCAGGTTGGTTCCTTTGTCTTTCTCTTATCTATTATACATAGAAGAAATCACGAATTACTTTAAATTATTGTTTCTAGGATAGTTGCCAAACCTAGAGGGCTAGTCGATCGAAGAGACACTAGTTTTCCCAAAAACAAATTGGCGACTCCACTGGGGATCGAATAGATGTTTAATTGTTGTTATTTTTTGTTTCATAAGCTATAGACAGAGCTTGAAGCCAGCCAGGTAGCCTTCAAACTACTCTTGCTTTACAATTGCATAATAGATGAATGCTGCTTCAGTCAATCTCCAGTTTAGTTTACGAATTAAACATTTGACTTACAAGCATTCTAGATTCCCTTTTGGTAGCTCGGTAACCTCTCAAGATCATTCCTCTATAATTTTCTCTTTACTGTCCATCATAGCTCAACTTAACTCACTGAAATCAACTACAAATTTGAGCCAAAACCCAGTTCAGTTGCGCTCCCTGGCCCATCGCACTGTCTGTCACTGTGAACCAGTATGAATCGCACCTCCCAGGTCTGTAAATTATGATGCATCCCTATTTCAGTGAAGCCTAGGTGCAATGACTTACTGACCTATTTCCATTCTTGAAATTTGGGGGTTTTATCCTTGTTTTCAGTTCTGTTTAGTTGATTTGCTGCTTATGAACAGTGCCTCCTTACTGAAGCCTCTTTGCATCACATAAATCAGCCTCCATTGATTAGGATTAGTAAATTTTTTTATGTATTTATCCATTATTTACAATCCTTTGTTGAAAATTTGCTTAAATCAATCTGTCGTTTTGGTAAAAAAAGTGTCGTAATTGTTGTTTTGTGTCGAAAAGAGAAGCGTCATTGAGTCTTCCTTCCCTGGATAGTCGATTGAACGTTTTGTCAAGTATTTTATTTGATTTTTTGATATTTTAAGTGTCTAAATCATTTTCTATTTGAAATTGAAAAGTGTCGTTCAGTCTTCCTTTTTATTTCGGAAAAAAGAATTGTCGAAAGTGTCGCTTTGAAAGAAATATTTTAGATCTTTGCTGCATTTAGTTTTCTTTTTTTGGGCATTTTTCACATTAAAGAGAATGAAAAAAAATACATTCATTTACATTTTCATTTAGTTTGTGTGAAAAAAATGATTTAGGAAAATGCACTAGTGTGTGCTCTTTGCTCTTTGTTTGAAAGAATTGTAATCTTCTTTCCCTAGTAGCTAGGATTTTCATTGATCAAAATAAACAACGATTGTTTATAATTGTAGACTGCATTTTTAGGAATTTCAAATCAACATCACGTGGTGAACCATTGAAAGGAAAGATTTAAACAAGATCAACTCTAAAATAAATTTCAATGAACTTAACAACGCTTTGGAACTTAACGCAACACATCTAAAGGTCTAGGCTAGAGATGTGTTCCGACGTCATAAAATCTAGTAACTATCATTTTCATTGAAGGTTGGGTGATTCCTCCTGCTTGATATGAAAAGTGCTAGCATGGACTTGTGCTCCCTGTATCATCGAGTATATATTGGGAGACCACAATAGGCTTTTATCCTTTATCCATAGGAAGCCGAGTCTATCGCCCTATCGATCACAATGCACTAAACACAACATTCTGGAAGATTGAATGCCGTACATAAGTCCTTGGTAATTTCTCTTTAATTTATCACCAAGGTGTATTTTGTAGTTTTTTTATTGCTTTGGTAATCCCTTTGTCTAGATTTCTAGAGTAGTCACTTTCATTCCTTTTCGACTCTTTAAAAGGAAAGGTCCATCTGAGCACTTGTCACTTTGGGCTCATTAAAAATTGAAGGGGACTAGAGTAATCTTTAGCTTTTTCTCGACTCTTAAAAATTGAAAAAAGCAAAGTTGTGTTAGAGCGTCATTAAAATTTATTAAATTCGGAATAACATCCCTATTCCTTTGTTGATCTTAAGTTGAGATAATGGAGTCCACCAATCAAGGAATCCCTTTTGAGTGGAATCCTAGTCCTTTTACTTCTTGGGGAAATATTGGTGCTCCTCATATGACCACATTGTCCCTTCCGGGACTTACCATTGGCCTACCAGTATGGCTATTCTCAACCTCTGTGGTTCAAAATACCATGATTCCTCCGCAATCAAATCAACATCCAGTTGATACTAAAGTTGACCCTTCAACTTCTTCTTCGTTTGTTTCTCCCTCCCCTTCATCCTCTTCACTTGTTGAAAATAGTGATGCAAGTAACCAGGTGGTTGAGAAGAAGAAGAAAGGGAAGGAGAAGAAGAAGAAGAAGCTGATTTAGCAAGGGGCAACCATGAATCATCTGGTGAAAATCCACACATCAAATCTCCTAAACACAGATTCCCTTGCATAATTTGCTAAGGAGACCATTTTCATCGAGACTGTCCTTGCCTTCCTCGGATCTTGAGAGAATGGTGTCTGCATTCTCACCGTTAGGTGTCATCAACCTCTGGTGATCATGTTGATAGTCCACCATCAACTAGTAATAATGAAATTCGTGGGTAGAAAGGAAAGGTCAAAAGTCCATGTAGGTTATGTGAAGGAGACCATACCATTCACCATTGTCCTTTCTTGGATGAATCCAAAAGAGTCTTGGATAACCATATTGCTTCACTGCAGTGACTCCCATATGGATACAAGAAACTCTCCCGAAGTCCTTTACTAGTTGAAAAACTGACTGACTTAACTCAATTGTCAGTTGAAACACCCATCACTGAACGTGAATCTTTTGAGTCCATACCCGACGAAAATCAACAGGTCGAGGTGACAGTTGACCTAGTTTTACCTTTAGAAGATCATACCCTTCTAGAAGAGAGTAAGAATGATACCATTAAAATTCTTTTTGTTACTTCAGAGTCAGAAGAACTTGGGGGCAATCTTCCCGTTCCTTCACAATAGGAGGGAAATCCCCTAGTTCCTATTACTCAAGGGGTTAATTCAACCATTTATTTGGTACCCCCTCCAAGCAGTGTAGTCACTTCCTTTGATTGGAATTGACTAGCAAGACCCCACCTTCCATCTTACGTGCCTTTCCGGATCATAGTACAAGTTTACAAAATGATCATATCTGGCACTATCATAGATGAAGGGGCATCAGTGAGTATCCTTTTCTCAATTTCTTGGAAAGTTCTTGGTTCCCCATTGCTTATGCCTGTTACACAAAATTTGTCAAGCTTTAATAAAGGAACTAGCTGACCGTTAGGGATCCTTCCTATGTTACCGATAACTTTGGGAAGGAAAACCGTTCACCTGAACATGATGGTAGTCCCAAGACTGTTAGATTACAATCTACTCCTTGGACTTGACTATGCTTATAACATGGAGGATATCATTTCAACACTCTTCTGAGTGATGTGTTTCTCGCATGAAGGAAAAATTGTCACTGTTGACCATATTTCATTTTCTGATTCAAGCATAGCTCCAAGTCAATAATCATCCCTAAATGGTGCTTGTATATCAACGGTGTCTCTTCAACCTTCATTCCATCCACCTAATTACCGCGAGTAGTTTGGTGAATGTAACGAAAACTTAGGGGGCATGCACCCTTGTCTATTTGGCAGACGAACCCAGCTGAAAAGATAAGTTTCCCTGTAGGTTATGTGATTGGTCTAACACACCATTCACCTTTGTCTATTTGGCGGACAAAGCCAAGGAAGTGTTTGTCTATTCTGTGGATGAAACCATCCTGCATAACCATAGTAAGTTTCCATACAGCTACTCAAGACTCTCCTTTTCACCATGCTGGAGGCATGCAAAATTCTCATTTCTTTTTTCAAATTTCATTTTCTAGTTTTTTTAGCTTTTTTAGCTTTGTTGTTTCTAGCCTTTTAGTTTTGAGCTTATGTAGAAATAGAAAATTATCTAAGCATATGTTTGTTCTTTTCAAGCTTGTAAAAAAAATGAAACCCACACCAAGCATAGTTCCCCCCACAGTTCAAGCTCGTTGAAAAATGAACCTACCTTCAGTAAATACCCTTTGTGATTGTCATTCTATCAGCCTTTTAAGCCTTGGTTGTGTACCTCCCATCACGTCCATTATCTTGGCCGATCATACGCTTCCATTTGGTTGTTTACCATTTTTAGGAATAGCTACGATGAGTCATCTTGTTAGCCAACCTCTTCCCAGAAATCACCATTTTTGAGAAGTTCCAACTTACCCAGAACCAGTTACTACCCTAAACATCACTCGTTCCTAAAAAATGAGCCTTCTTCAAACCCTTTTCAGAATCGTTAAATATGTAAATATTGTCAAGTAATTGGCCTTTCCAGCTCGTTAAAGTGATTGGAAATGCCATCCCTCCTATATATTTTAATCTTTTTTGGACCTGAGGGATTATCTCATGAAAAAGTTCAAGTGCTTGTCTTTTTCAGCTCGTTAAAGTGATCGAAAAGTCATCCCTTTTGTATTATTTTAATCTTTTTCGGACTTAAGGGATTATCTTATGAAATAGAGCTACTGGAGTTTCCTTTTCGTCAATTTTCAAACTCTCTAAACATGAAAAGGACTGAGTTATCCTTGTCGTTAAACTTGTTAAAACAATAGCGACAAACTTGTCCAGACGAGACAAAGTTTCATTTTTGTCCCTTTCCAAACTGTCTAAACATGAAAAGGAACGAGTCATCTTTGTTGTTAAAATTGTTAAAAACAATAGTGACAAACATGTCCACCTAGACAAGAACGAGTTTCACTATCACTAGACTCGTTAAAACATAGCAACAGGTTTGCCCGAAGGGAAAATTATAGAACATGCATATGTTATCCTCCTCAAGCTTGACAAAAATAAAGAGGTACTGGTTAGCAATGACTAGGGAAAAAGGGAAGAAAACTAGAAAACTTTATGGCAGCAGGTCGCTCTTGAGCATGACACTTTCACTCCATCACCATGATTGAGTCGGGTTGGGTTATTGCGTTCACCGGTCACTTCACCATTGGTCTTTCACACCATCCATTTTTGGGGCTAACGCTACCAATCCATCTCAGTGTCATCGATATGTTCAAGACAAGTCGTTCAGTTGAGAATTGACCATCCAATTAATCCCTCATCCACTACAATACCTTCAACCTCCATTTTTCATGACCGCCATTCCTGAAACTTGTGTCGTCAGATCGTTTTCACCTCTAGAAAATCATTTGCTTCATTTCGTTTCGTAGATGTGGGATACATCAAGGCCCTCCTATGACGAGTCACTTCTTGTCGACATCAACTCATTATCCAAGAATTTTACTTAGAAACAACCCTTTCAGTACTTTGAAGCTTGCATGCCTCAATGGCAAGTTTCTCACTTCTGGCGACAGGTTGACATCAATGGCCTTTGACCGAAAGATTTTGCGTGGTGTTCGACATTGATTCATATAATCACACCACGTGAATTGTACTGTAGTACCTTGATGGTCATCATCATTATCGGTGATTCCTCTCGCATCTATTAAAAACTCACATTATTGGCTGGTAATCAGATGATGTCTTTCCATGTTCGACTTCAGAAAATCTTTTCACATGGATCGACTTGTACATCGGGCAAAGATTGAATGAGCTTGAAGATCCCGGATCTAGTTTCATCCATCTAGGCTGCGATATATTTAGTAATATAAAGACATCAAATGTACACAAAAGCTACACAGTGTTCATCCAAACTAGGGATGATGACTCTACATATGAAGAATCACCCATCTGCAACTGCAGACGATTATCTTTTCTATGTACATGAAGTGAATTCATAAAGCTGAGCATGGGAATGCCCATCTCAAATATATCATGAAAATTATATTATGATGATGTATTTTATTGTATCTTATACAGGTCACCTTCTAGTTTCGAAACCTTAGATCCTCATGATAAAGCATTTCACCTGACATCAAAGATTTACGACTTCATGCTTTAGGGGGAAAATGTTATAAACATATTTGGGCACTTCAACCCAAATATTATATGTTAATAAACTAGGGCTCTTTAACCCCTAAAAGAGTTATTTCATACCCTAAAAGGACATGGTCATCTAATTACATCATTCCCTAAAAGTTCCACTTGAAAAACCATCCAGAAATGGCCTAAACTGAACCATACTAACTGCTACATTGGCCACGTGCGATGCATACTGAGTGATACACTGCTCAAGTGTGATGCATACTATTTGGACCTTCTATAGGGTGTGATGAGTGAGGATGGACAAATGTCCGAGACAGTTTCCTAAGTGGATGCTCATAGAATCTTCTAGAAACTTCCCCTCTGACACTTGCCTCTCTGAATTCGCGCAAGGATGAGTAAGAGATGAAAACTTCAGTTATCTCCCCTCTTGTGGAACCAAATGTGACAAGTGGAATGACACTAATCAAACCCCAGTGATGACTCACACCCTTGCACACATCTATAAATGGATCCCACATATAAGAGATCCAGAGGCTGTAATATTGTGAATTGTAGGTAAGTGTTGGTAGTTTGAGGAAAGAGCATTGTATTTTTGGTGTGATCTTGCTATTTCATGAGGTGAAGAGGGCTTGACGCAGGGAGGATGATGTTGGATCAGATAACTGGGTTGTAATTGCCCCTTCTATTTAATAAAGTTCTTCGAGTTTTCTTCCATATAACTGTGCAATTGTGAATGTCATTCTATGTTCATTATATTTTTGATTCCATAATGATTATGATATAATAGATCAAGATGCTTTGACAGTTCTTTGTTACTGTGTTTCTACAGGTACTCTCCAAGCGGGATAAGTACAGAGAGGAGTTGCAAGTTCTATCAAGGGGAGAGAGATCAAGAAACAAGTTAAGTGAAAGATCCAAGTTAGTTCCTTTGTCTTTCTCTTATCTATTGTACATAGAAGAAATCACGAATTACTTTAAATTGTTGTTTCTAGGATAGCTTCTAAACCTAGAGGGCTAGTCGATCAAAAAGACACTAGTTTTCCCAGAAACACTTAGATCCATCTTAACTCTAGGTCTACCAAGTGCTTAAAGGGATAAATAGATTTAATCCCCCTAAGAGTGGTAGATGTGCAGTTAAGATGGATATAGGTTGGATTTTATGATATTGAAGATATTAAATAGACTTAGGAAATCATATTGTAAAATCATCTTAAGGTGAATGGTTAAAGCTACATTTAGACACTTCACAAAATTTAGTAAAAAATACCAATATCTCCATTAATATTGGCTTTTAACTTTTTCTGATTTAACAAAAAAAATTCAAAACAATGAAACCTTATCACTCTTTGCGCATCACCCTCGCAGAAGATTTGTCACCATTTTTCAAACATTCTCAATATGATATCTTGATGAAAAAGTTTAGGAACTGATGTTGGATTAGTTGTTTGAAAAATAAGTTGGTTTGTACAACCTTTCATCTTCTGTGCTATTCTTAGTTTGTCCTAATGATCTGTAGGTTTTGGAGCCGCTGCACCATATTTTCCTAAAAGGTGGACATTGTTCACCAAAAGGAAATTAATCTACATGTTACAACGCTGTTAAAAAATGCGAGACCTATGAGGGTAGTGAATTAAATTTTATTATTTAGTTGAATATTTCCAATTAAAATAATAATAAATCTACATTTATATATTCATATATTGATTGGAAGGATTGTCACAATGGTCACTTGTTTCAATTAGATCCCCTTCAAGCCTTTGGGATACCTAATACTTTCTTATATAATATAGTTGAGGCTTGGTACTTGTTGGTGTGTTGGGGTAAACAAACTTGATGTGTCTTTCTTATCTCGCAGTTGGAGTCTATGGAATAAGAAAGAAATTTGATAACTTGAAAAATGTGGTAGCTTGACAAAAGTTGTAGAGAAAAGATTAATCTCTGCTACCTTGACAGAACTCATTGTCAATATCAACACCTACAAGAACTTTGTTGTGCAATGTTATCAAAACTAATAGATGGATATGAAAGAGTGTATTGTAAGAACCTCGACAAACACGACCACTGAAACTTGGAACATTGTTTGTAGGAAGAGAAAATTATGTTTCTTTTTCCGAAAGTGTATGTTAGCATATTACAGTTTAATGAATATGTTTTCTTATTATCATATATGGTTTCATACTTTAACAAAACATTCGCCAAGACTTCACAATGTTTCATTATTCAGTAAAAGATTTGCCAAGATCTTACAAAATTTTATAATTCAGTGAAAGATTCTCCATCACCGTATAAGATAATATAATATGGTGAGAGATTCGCCAAAAAAATTATATATACATATTATATTATTGATAAAATCACCTCCCATTTTCCCTATGTATCATGGGGATTAGCCCATTTATTATACATATAAATTTAGGGTGGTTCTTAAAATTTTTCCTGTCTATTTTTCCTTTCCATGGTTTAAATTATTGGCCAATAGATCTCTCTCTTGACTAGATTTGTTTGGCTAAGAAAAGAACATTCATATTTGAATAATTTTGCTTAAGGAATCTGGAATTCATCACCAATATTGAGAAATGGTGGAAAGAATCAGACAACATTCCTAGAACTATCATGTTTTGTTTTTGCAATGACTATAACTCCTCAAACAAGAACTCAAAGAATGGAATATCAAAAATTTTGGCCATATATTTAAATAAGAAATAAGATTAGAGCTAGAAATGGATAGTATTCATCAAACTATAATAGCATAAGGCCATAGGAAAAGCCTCATTAAAAAAGGATCTTCTATTTAGTCTTAGTTAAAGGAAATAATTATTCAAGAGGAGATCTTATTGAAGAAAAAAACACACATTAAATGACTCAATGAAGGGAAATAAACTATATATTCCTTCATAAATCTATGGTTAATCACACGCTTAATAACACGATTCTTAACATAGAAAACTTCAACAATCAAAGAGTGGAGGGAAAAAATGAGATCATGTGAGAAATCGTGGAGCATTTTCAATCCATTATATCAAAGACAATTTCATACAAGAGACCTAATATACAAAAATTCACTATAAATATTTTAATACTTGTTACAGGTCATAAAATCAATTTTCTCCTTAAAAATACTACTTTTCAAGAGGTGGAACTGGTTTTTAAGGACATTCTGAAACTAAAATTCTTCGGACTTGAAGGCTTCACTTACAAATTTTATAACATTTGTTGGAAAATACTAGGGAATAAGATTTGGAAAGTAGTGGAATAATCTCATCATTCAACGGTCTATATTATTATTTCCTTTCATGTTTATTTTGTAGCCCTCATCCCCAAGAGTTCTTGCTCCAACTCAACCTTCCATTATTTCCCCATTTACATTTGCAATTTCATATATAAATTCATCTCAAATTCATCACTGACCCACTCAAGCCTCTCCTCCCAGCCCTCATCTCCCAGCAAAAAACAACTTATTTGTACGGTTTCAAGATATTGGATAGCATTATTCTAGCTCATGTACACATATGCTCACTCAAATCCTCCAAACATTCAAGTTTGCTAACTAAACTTGATATTCATAAATCCTTTAACAAGCTTAGTTAGAAATTTATTTTCCATGTCCTAACTACTTTCATGTGTAATGAAATATGGATTCATTGGGCTATGGACCTTATCACAAGAAATTTTTTCACTATTCTTATTAATGGTTCTCTTCCCCCCACCTTTTTCTCATATCGAGGTATCAGATAGGGTGACCCTATCTCTCATGGCATGATTTTTCTCATGCTTTATGGCTTGCGATGCAATATAAGTAATTTTATTTCCTGACAACATATTCAGAGTCATCCCTTGTGTTCTCCTAATCATTCCTCTTCACACTAGTATTTTGTATATGACACCCTTTTGTTAGGATTTCATAGCATGCAAGATGCCTCAAATCTCAAGAGAATTCTCGAGACCTTCTTTGAAGCCTTTGATACCTCCATCAACTTATCTACATCACATTATTTCTTCTTTAACACCTCTTGTTCCATCAAAGACTGTATTTATTTCCTACCTAGAATTCAAACGATCTCTTCTCCATCCAAATTTTTGGTTGCTCCCCTCACAGTTAATTCTCTTAAGCAAAAAAATTTTGAATATCTTCTTTGTAAATTTGAAGCTTAGATTTCCGGTAGAACATTCAAATCTCTCAAGATTAATGGTGATATCAATGTCCTTAAATTAGTATTGTAGTCCATCCCTACCTATCTACTCTTAGCAATGGTGGCCCTAAACTAAATCTATAACAAAATTACAAAAATTCAATGAACAATCCTATGGAGGGTGCTAAAAATGAAAGGAAATGCACTCTGGTGTGTTGGGATAAGACATGCCTACCTATGAAAAATGGTTTATTACGGCATAGGAACCTTTGACTCTCATCCAAGCTTTATGTGACAAAACATGGTGGAGATGGATAAAAATAGTGCAACAGTTATGGAGCAAGATGTGAACAAAAATGTACACTACGAACATTCTAGAATCTCAATCATTTTGGAAACATTGAATATAATAGGATCCAATATATGGAATGCATCCTAGAGAAACAAATATTTTTTTCAAGATCATAGTTTCTGTGAAACTAGAAATATAAAGAGCATTTTATTCTTGGAGCATTCTTGGAATCAAATTGCAAAAATTATTTAACAATGCACATCTCCAAACCATCCAATATGCCTTATCTCTAAAGGCCACACTCTTAATGCACGCAATTGGGACCTAAACCTTCCACCTTACCAAGGGTATGAAAGGAACCATTGTTCTAATTTTCCTATTCTTTTCCCCAAAATTAAAGTGAATGCTTCTCTCAATAACTTGAAATAACAAAATCCATAATTCAAGAAGAAGAGGGTATTCTCAGTTGGGGAAAGCCTTTTGGAAGTTTTACAATTCATGAGGGTTATGAAATAATCACTTGTAACTGAAAAGAGGAAAACCATTGAAAATGGAGAAAGATTTGGAAACAAAATCATTTACCCATGATTACCCTCTCCCTATGGCTTCTAACTTGTGAAAAAAATCAACACCAAGGGTTTTAAGGACCCTCTATATTTCAACTTTGTTTTTCTAATTTTTATCATATCACTCATCTTTCTAGAAAATGTGTTTTCTCCTAAAATATTTGGGATTGTTTTCTCTCTCTCTCTCTCTCTCTCTCTCTCTCTCTCTCTCTCTCTCTCTCTCTCTCTCTCTCTCTCTCTATTATATATAAAATAATAAAATATTCTTAGTTGTAACTATATATGTGTGTGTGTGTGTGACATAAAATAATAAAAATATATAGTAATTATTACATAATTATAATTATAGCATACACATATATTATAATAGTTATAATACAATACTTTATGGATATACTAATACTTATTATTATAGTGATAATAATTTGAAAGAGAAATGTAGTAGATGCAATATACTTGGGGATTCTACAACTTCTTTCACTTGATTTATTTCATGCCCCATTTGGTGAGTGGGGAAATGGCCCCTCAGGCTTTAGAAATGTTATAATAGGTAGGATGAACTCAACCTCCCCACATAAATATAAAAATATTGTCAATCCCCAAAAACCTTCATCTTAGGGAGTTAACAATGCCACAATTAGAAATCCTTATAGATCCATAATACTCACAACAACACTTGTGAAAAATAAAAAAGGTGATAGATCTTATCTTCCATAAACATCAAAAATTCCTTTTTCGAAAATAACAATGGAAAAAATTAGATTGAAAGTTGAACACATGAGAGGACATGCAATCATCTACAAATTTGTTGGCCTATGGCCTTCCAAGAGAATTTTTCTAAAATGGATAAGAAAGAACTTGATCCTAAAAGGGGATCTAGAACTCAAGCTACAATCCAAGGGTTTATTAACGTCAATGTTCAACAACATCGAGGATAATGATAAAATATTCTAAGGTGGCTGATAATTCATGAACTCGATTGGGTTATTTAGGAAATCCTAGGTGGAATGATTGAATTTTATCTAGAATCCTCTTTATTCCCTTCCATAGGAATTCTAGGGCCCTTAAATTATGAAGAGTATCAAAACTATTATTGGACATTTTTTCATGCTATTGGATACAACCATGCAATGGTGGTACACCTCTTATTATTTCCTCTATGGATATTTTTATATATCCAAGGCCCTCCCAACTGATTTGAACTAAGGAACGAGGACATAATTTGGGAGAAACAAAGAGATTATGAAAAAAATTGTTTAGATGTTGCAGGTGCCATGAGTATGGTCACTTGATTAGAGATTGTCATGACAATTAAACCCAACAAGTGAAAAATGCCAATCCATATGTGGATCAAGAGGTGTTTGTAAGTATCACCAATTATAAAAAGATATCCAAGAAGATTGTTGGGTATAACACTTCAGTAGTGGACATCAATAAGAAAATATATAAATTTATCCAACTACTAATGGAAGAGGACATAGGTGAGGGGGGAAGGATGAAGATAGTCGAAACTGAAGAAACATCCAAGTAGGAACTTTAACAATTGGAGAAGGCAAAAAATTCACTCATGAACCAAATCAATGAGGAAGATGTAGAAATGGAAGGTGAGATTTAGGTTCTTTTAGAAACAGAGGATATCAGGGACATGGAGCTATATAATATAGATCTACAAACAGTATCTAAAGAATGGAAGTGTAAAGATCCAACAACCATACCAAGATAGAAATTTCAAATTATTACAAGGGAATATCACAAGAATCGGTACCTAATTATTCACTAAGTCGAAAGAATAGGTAATAACCATCCCCATATACATTCTTCTTCCACCCATAAAGTGAAGATAAATTCCTAAGGCACCAATTAAGTGCCCAAGAGAGCGAAAAAAATAAGTCCAAAAAGGAAAACATTAATTACTACAAAATGAATGTGCATATCTATGAAATATGGGTAGAGTTGCACCAATGCATGTGTTTCCCAGCCATATTCCTAATTTTTGCAATTAAAGTCTTAAAACAAAATACTAGGGGTCTTAATAGAAAATCCAAAAAAAGGCTTCTTAAGAATAAAATATGTCAAGAAAATCTATATATCTTAATAATCTAGGAAACCAAGTGTTCCTCTAAATACCTTGTAAATAATTTGAAATATATATGGACAACTGTGACTATTAGCCCAAGATACCCAAGGGACTTCGAGAGGACTCACCGTAATTACTAATCCTCTCTCTATTTCTCTGAAAGATTCCATCTTGCTCCAAAAAAAATTGACAACCTCCCTACAATCAATGGGCTCATCTCATGCTGACTTTATAACAAATGTATATCATCCTAACTCTCTAGTGGGAAAAATTATTTCTATACAAAACCTTCTTAGAACATATAACACTTTGGGAGAAAATAATTGTATTTTAGGTGGGGTCTTTAACTTAATAAAAAATATTCACAGTAAAAAAGGGGTCTTGTGTCAGCTCAAAGAAGAGACCCCTCTATTTGAAGAATTTATCACCAAAATATAACTTGTGATCTACACAAAAACCGTGGTCTATTCACATGAACTAACAAGATAGGAGGTCCATCCCAAATTGCCTCAAGATTGAACAAGTTCCTAATTCGTGAATCTTTATTCCTCATAGGTATCTTCTTTGAAGAATATATTCTTCCTCTCCATGGCTTAAATCATTATCCATGAGATCTCTCTCATGATTGGATGGGTTCCCCTAAGAAAAGCCCATTCATATTTGTAGCATTTTGGCTAAGACATCTAGAATTCCTCACCAATATTGAGAAATGGTGGAAATATTGGAAAAATATTCCTAGAAAAATAATGTTTCAGTTTCAAAAAATACTAAAACTCCTAAAACAACAACTCAAAGAATGGAATATCATAAAATTTAGTAGGATTTTCAAATACAAAATAAGGCAGAGCTAAAAATGGCTAGTATTTAACATTCCATAAAACGAGAATATCGTATTGACCACCTCACTAAAAAATAATCTTCTTTTCATTCTCAGTTAAAGGAAAGACTCGTTGAAGTTGAGATCCTCTGTAAAAAAAGACACATATTTAATGGCTCAAGGAAGGGGAAAGAAACCTGTAATTCCTTCATAAATATATAATTAATCAAGGGCTAAATAAATGAACACTCAATATACAAAACTCTGACAATCAAAGAATGGAGGGAAAAAATGAATTATGCAAGCAATCATGGAGCATTTTCAATCCATTTTATCAAAGAAAAATTCAAACAAGAGACTTGATATACAAAAAATCACTAGAAATAATTTGGTACTTGTTACACTTGATAAAAATAATCTACTCCTTAAAGAGACTACTATGGAAGAGGTGGAAGTAGTTTTTATGGAATTCCTAAAGTAAAATTAGTAGGAATTTATGGGCTAGCTTTTGAATTTTATCATGTTTGTTGGAAAATATTGGGAAATGAAATTTGGAAATTAGTGGAAGAATATCATCATTCAACCTCTATTATTGTTTCCTTTGATTCCAATTTCATAGTCGTCATACCCAACAATTATCTCTCCAACACACGCTTTGATTATTGCCTGATTTCCCTTTGCAATTTCATCTATAAAATCATCTCAAAATTCATTGTCAACTCCCTCAAGTGTCTCCTCCCAACCCTTGTCTCCCAAGAGAAAACATGTTATGTGGAAGGTTACCAAATCATGGATAGAATTAATTTGGATTATGATCACATCCACTCACGCAAATCCTCCAAAGATTCAGGTATAATCACTAAACTTGATATGTCTAAATCCTTTGGAAAACTTAGTTGGAAATTTATTTTCCATCACCTAACTACTTTTTTCTCTGAAAAAATATGGATTCATTGAGTTAATTCTATTATCATGAAAATCTTTTTATCTATACTAGTTAACAGTTCTTTATGCTCCACCTTTGTCCCCTCCAGAGGTATTACATAGGGAGATCCTATCTCACATGACATGTTTTTTCTCATGCTTTAAGCCTTGGGATATAGTATTAAGAATGCTATTATCCAACTACATCTTTAGGGTTTTCCCTCAGGCTCTCCTAATCATTCCTCTTCACACTAGAAATGTGCAGATGATACTCTTTTATCGGGATCTCCTAATATGAGAGAATCCTCAACTCTTAATAGAATTTTCTAGACCTTTTTTTATGCCTTTGGTACCGCCATCAACTTAGCTACATCACAAATTTTCTTCATTAACACCCCTCATGCCATTCAAGTCCATATTTACTGTCAAATTATAATCCCAAGGATCTCTCTTCCATCCAAATATTTTGGTGCTCCCCTCATAGTTAGTTTTATTAAGCATAGAGTTTGGGAAGATATTCTTCTTAATTTTGAAACTAAGCTCTCCTTGTGAACCTTCAGATCTCTCACCCTTATTGGTTGTCTCACTCTCCTTAAATTTGTTTTGCAGTTTATCCCTACCTATATACTCCCAGCAATGGTGTCCCCAAAATAAATCATTAAAAACAATAAAAAAATATTCAAGGAATATTCCTATGGGGGGGTTCTAAAAGGGAAATTAAATGGCCTCTGGTGGCTTGGGATAAGATATGCCTACCTATGAAAAATTGTGGATTAGGGCTTAGGGTCCTCAAAACTCTTCACCAAGTTTTAATAGCCATAACATGCTCGATATTGATAAAAAAAAAACAAGCCTTAGGGAGCAAGATGTGGAAAAATAAGTACACTACCAACATTATATACTCTAAACACATTGGAATGATAGGGAACACAATAGGGTCAAATATATGGAATGTATCCTCCAACAAAAAATAGCTAGTTTAAGGTCATATAAATTTGGGAAGCTAGAAATTGAAAGAGTGCTTTACTCTAGGATGATTCTTGGAATCAATGACGAAAACTATCTAAAAATGAGCATATCCAATCCATCAAAGAGACTATTATCTTCAAAGATTGCACTCATATTTCCCACCATTTAGACCTTAACCTTCCACTCTCCAAAGGGTGTTAAAGGAAGTGGTTTTCTGATTGGACTATTATTTTTTCCCAAAATGAAAGTTATCTCTTCTCTCAAGGACTTGCAAAACAAAAAAAATCCTAATTCATGAAGGAGAAGATGTTCTTCACTAGGAAAATCTCCCCTTTATCTATTTTACTATTCATGAGGCCTATGGCATACTTGTAATTGAAAAGAGGAAAATTAGCGATAGTGAAAGAAGCTTTGGAACCTTAATCATTGGCCCAAGGTTACTTTCTTCCTATGCATTCTTAATTGCAAAAAATTTCAACGTCAAGGATTTTGATGACCTCTATATGTCAACTTTAGTTTGCTAATGTTGAGAATATCACTCATCTCTTCAATAATTTTTCTTTCTCAGCAAATATTTGTGACCATCTTGTTATGGTCTTTCGGTATATTGAAAAGATTCATGATATTGTCATCTCCACATTTGAGAATTTGAAACCCCCCTTCCTAAGTCTTGTTGTGAATATAATTTTGGAATTTAGGGATAGTTTTATCCTTTAGGAAATTTATAATGAATGCAATTGATGAATTTTGAAGCACACCCCATCTACTTGTGACTTTGTATGCCAAGTTACTCTAACCAAGCTCAAGGAAATATTGTCTACTATATCTTGGATGTTGCAAGATTGGAATTGTAGTCAATCAGAAAATTAGTTCTCATGGAGCTAGGCCTCTTCTATGAGTAGTAATGGAGAGATACCATTGTTGCAAACCCACCTCACTCTAGCACATCAGTTTAGTTCCCTCCTCCTTAAGGAATTATAAAACTAAATTTTGATGGAATTTCAAAGGGAAACCATGGGTAGGCAAGCTATGAAGGAGTTTTCAAAGATTTCTTATGGAAAATCCTTCGTATATATGTTAGTGCAATAGGTTACAATACCAATAATACAACTAACCTATGGGCTCTTGAATAGGGCCTTACCATTTCACTTCCTCAATATTATCATAATATTATTATTGAAGTTGATTCCAAAACAATCATTAATGTCTTTTAGAAAATTAAATGTGATACGAACCCTTCCAAAGTATCTCAAAGCTAGAGAATGGAAACTCACATTGCAAATGCGTCTAGGATTTTATATAGAATTCATGCCACCCTCATTGCCCATGTTCGCATAGAAGGAAACAAACTTGTAGATAAGTTGGCCAATTGCAATTTCAACAATGCAAAAACTCCTCTTTATATGGCCTAGAATGAGGATTCTTATTTTGTAAATAGTATTTGTTATAGTACCATCGGCCCATATCATGGCTTATCAATACAGTATGTCCAAAAAAACTATAAACTCCATCTCACATACTATTTTGTGTATGGAGGTGCTCTTGAGCATTATGCAAGAGACATTTTTATGTTATGTGATGGTATAGTATACTATGTAAACATTTTGACTCGATGAAATCACATTAGAAAATGAGAAGAACAACCATGATCACTTTGTTACATAGCCTTCAAAGATAAGTTTTTTTCATTTTCTCACCCATGTTGTAGGTTATTTATTTTATTTTATATTTTTGAAATTTTACTCTTGAGTGCGAAAAGGAATGTGGAAAAGTTTTTAGAATTCTTCTTTGATTACTAATGAGATGTTGTAATTTTATCTTTTGGATTTCCATTCTTTTTCCAAATTTTATGATAAATTCATGATTCCAAACAAAAATACATTCCTTTAATCCAAATAGAATTACATTTTCCGAAATTAAAACAATGCTTGAAGTAAATAAATATTTCATTCAATCTTAATCTAAGACAATACTCTTTTAGGAGTAATAGAATCACAATTAGTGCTAAAGTTAAAAGATATTACATTGACAATTTAATATTAAGAAAACATATTTTATGTGTAGTATATATACATTTGGTTAAAGTATAAAATTAAATCCATTCTCTCCATCCAAAAATCTAATACTGTTTTTTTCTAATTATAATCTATAAATACAATATTTAGTATGCCAAAATTATAGATGGCATATTTCTCCAAGAGTGCAAACATAAATACATTCCTTCAAAGTATAAACCTCTACTTGATTGGAAAATATAGAAATAGAACTCTCATTCTGTCAAAGTAAAGATAGGATTTAGTTGCTTTTACTTGAGGAAAAGGAAAAGTTGTTCTAGTCAGTATTGATATAAAAGTGCATATGAGTCTAGGAACAATAAATAGCTTGATTCTATCCATAAAACTACCAGCTAGAATTATAGTTTGTGGTGTCATTGCAAAAACAATTGTTTCATTATCAAAATTAGCATATCCTATTTGACATTAAATTCATATTCATGACATTAATGATCTATCCAGTCGATGTTCCTTATATCCTTCAATCTTTCCATATAAAACCTGTAAGTGTAGACTCCTTCCTCCAAATAGACAAACATGCTCTATTTTTTATGAAAATTTTAATTTTAATTTTTTTTATAAGAAAGTGAAATCTACTTGTCTCTATTTCTGATAGGAATATTAAAAATGTATCCCAACAACTAATTGAAGTGAATTTCATGATATATATATATATATATATATATATATATATATATATATATATATATATATATATATATATATATATATATATATAGATATAACCAAACTAGATCTATTTTAACTTGAGATATATCATTTGTCTGGAGGGATGAAATATCTTGAGGTGTTTCCTCTTGGGGCTTGATAAATATGGAGTTAAAATGGATCTATACTGGTTTACTGTAATGTAACTCCAAGCACACCAAAAGAAAAAAAAAATCTCAAACATAGTTCCATAATTAGTTCTCTAGACAAATCAAACATATTTTTATGATAAAATTATAGTCATTAACCATGTTGTTTTCTTAATATAAATGCACATGTTAGCTTTAAGAATTTACAGAATCCCTATTCATATTGTAAACACATGCATCTATAATTTTTTCTTAACCTTTTTATAACTATTCATGGTCTACGATATGGAATTATGACATATTAGAATATAATACCTTTAAGTCTACGATGAGGCCCTTTTCTGACCATACTCTTCAGTTTTACATGTTGAGTTATCTATATATTTTGGGGCACATATTTATTTATGTCCACAAATGATTTGTACGAGGTTAGCACTATAATATATATTATGGGGTTCTGCTTTCCCTTGTCCAATTAATCTTATCAAAATGGTTGACATTTGTGTGCACTAAATCGATTTATGGTGGAAGTTAAAACTTTGGGAATAGTATTCATAATTTTTTTCAAAATTATCGATATACCATCCTTAAACTCTCACTCAAATGGAGTATAAGATATTTGGACCCCAACACTCATGTGGACTTTGCCACAAGACAATTTCACTGAGGAACAACTCACCATTTTCGCATGACCTTCATGCTCCACAACTGTTATTTGTCAACATGATTCGATGGTCTTGGGTAGTTTACGGAAATAGGACTAGTGTTCTTCACCCTTTCTCTGTTCATTTTCTCTATTTCTTTTGCCACTATCAAGGTTTTTCCCACTAGAGGAACATATGAGGTTCCAATTCCATCCTCAAACTTGACTCTTATATACGTAGTTCCTTCGAAATATTAGACATATGTGTCCCCCTATAACTTCCTTTTGTTTAGATATTTTTCCTCCACATGGTCAAATGCAAAGAGTTCCAATGGTGTTATGTATGTCTTTCAATTCTATTTTGATATGGCTTTTAACTATTGGTTTTTCCCCATCCTAGGACTCTAATCCTCTTCATTGTTATTATTTGGAAGATATGTGAGGGTTAGCATTTACTTAACCCATATGAGAAACTTTTCATGTTTACTGTTAATTTTCTAAATGACTGCTTCTATGGTTCAATTGTGTTTGAGTGTTTATACTGGTGTTGGGGTTTAACCCTTACCACAGTTTCTAAGGATTATATGGTTATTTTCTCTCTCTCTCTCTCTCTCTCTCTCTCTCTCTCTCTCTCTCTCTATATATATATATATATATATATATATATATATATATATATATATATATATATATATATATATATATGTAGTAGTGGAATTTCCAACTGCAGGTGGCTGAAGTGCATCTCATGGAAACATTCTTCCTAAGCTATAATCAATTTGACTCACTCTTACTGCATAATACCATCATTTTACCCATTGAGTGTTTTTGGTTCATTTACTAGCAAGTTTGGTTTGTTTTGTTACAAGTATATTCTACCTCTACCATGGCTTTCATATATTAGTTTAATTTATTACTTTGATTTGACTCTCTCTCTCTCTCTCTCTCAAATTCATGACACAGGTTGGAAACCCGATGCATTCGATTGAGTTCCATATTTAAATTTTTTTATTAGCCCTTTTTTATTGGGTGTGTTGTATGATTTAAGATTTTAATACCATGACTAGCATGGTTTATGTATTTTAATAGTAGTAGATATATTTATGTATACACGTATGTTAATAGTTAATGATAAATAAATATACTGCTACATAAAGTCATAAAGATATGTATTTGAATAGTAGTAAGACATGGGGGAAACACTTATAGTCATTAACCTTTACTGTAAATTACAATGATTATAAAGGACATGGCTAAGCCCTACGTATTGGAATAATTAATCTTCCTTTTATAATGTGCCTAATTGATAGCCAAATTCTTTAAATCATCCTCTATTTTTTATTAAAATACATAATTATATCTATTGGTTCAAATATGAACTAGATATGAACATCTCTAAGATTAATTGTCACTAGCTTTTGCATACCCATGTAATTTTGTTTTAATAAATAAACAATACACATCATGACACTCTAGTTGCAATTATTTTTTAGAAAAGAAAAGGCTAAATTATGAATCCCCAACTTCCAATTTGACCTAGCAAAGGTCACGACATTAAAGTATATGAGTCTATAGGAAATTGTCCCCTAATATAGTCTACAGACAATTACTCATAACTTTAGACATAGTTTTATTTCTTTTCTATGTTTCCTTATTCAATTATTGAATAGTTTTTCGGCTTTAATAATATTTAGCTATTATATTGCACTCAACTATTATCATTTAATTTTGCATGTAGTTCCTAACATGATTTATTTTGTAATTTAACTCTTCCTATTACTTCAGCAAGTGTATATGATCAACCTAACTAGAAGTACATTTCAATTTTATTCTCAATAAAGTAATAACATTCAAAAAAACATTCCTTCATATCTTTGTATTAGATCACTAAAAAAACAAGTCAACATTTCAATAAAATAACCCTTTATATTAATCCACTTCCAAGTCCTATTCTACTTATTACCAAGTTATTCCACGCACATCGATATAATATATCAAATTCCACATATAGTCGCATAACATATCTCGTCATATAACAACTGAACTATTATACAAATGTATATAAAGATAATACCAATTCCCTACTTAAGATGGGAAACAAATACCTTTTCTTTCAGTTTAATAGAGATATAACACAATCACACTGTTGGGCCTTAGTTTTGGTCTTATTTTTGCTCAAAGAAACTTACTTATCCATCTATTTTCCATCCATTTTCCCTTCGTTTATCCCATTTTGATGTATATTTGATATCCATTCAGGTATTTAATTTTCATTTTTCAATTTCTAAAGTTTTTATGAAAATTTGGTTTTTAGTGCAAAATTGGCAGATTCAGAAATTCCCGTAATAGCTCTATGGTTGATATGGTTGGAAGACACTTGGGCACGAATGGAATGCATGGATGGACAGCTTGGGAACTAGGACTAAGCCAGAAATGCTTAGTTCGAATAGAACAAGCTTTATTAGGCCCATTTGGTGCTAGTCAACCATGACTAGTCATTCAGGAATCCCATAGAAATAGCGTAGTTTTGAGATTTCATAGGAATGGTCATCTTTTTGGGATGGGAGTAATGAATTCAACTTAGATAGGTGGATGAGAGTAGATGGGTTTGTTTGAGTGAATATAGATCAGTTTGTTCATGAAGCGTCTTATTTAAAGCCAAAACTTTGATGGCTTATGTATTGATTTTGTGATATACTCTTATGCTGTGACATCTTTGGATTAAGGAGTTAATTTGAAGACTTGTGTTATTATTATTTTGCTGTTCAATGCTATGGATGTGTCACTGAACTTAAGCTTCTGATATCACCTCCCAAAGTGTGCATGGCAAGGGTGGAGGGCCCCCATTCCAAGCTAAGTACACTTCCTTGTTAACTAGTTTCATTTCCTTTTAATCTGGTTGATTGTAGCACTAGTTTTTCAAAGCTTTATTTCAGTTTGCTTTATGGTTTATGCATAGTGATTGATTTCATTAGTTAATAGCTTATTCATCACTTTATTGAGTTGGAAAAACAAGTGTTCAAGTTGGGCATCCCTTCTGCTAAAATGATGAATCAAAACTAGTTTCTTTTGTTTGCATGCAAGTAGTTTTTCATTGAGATTTGGATATTGAGATGAATGAATTATGATGGAATATCTTATGTGTCTCTTAAGTTAAGAGCTTATTTCATTAATAATTTATCAATCTTAAGCTTTTGGTTTCAATCTTTGATTCATTAAGTGATAATTGAGGTGAAGGTGGACTTCTTGAGGTCAAGAACCCTTTCAATGTTTTTTTCTCTTTTTAAGGTGATTGAATTAGAGATATAGAATGTATTACTTTTAGCTTTTGAATAAATTATCTTTCAAGGTTTGATTACATCTGATCTCCACATATAGTGAACTTGCCTCAAAGCATAAACAACCCGGATTGATAAGAAATAATTGTGTTAATTTAGGTCCACAAATTAGCTCAACATTTTGGCACCGTTGCCGGGGAGGCAAATATCGGCATAGTCAATAGAAAGATAAATTTCAAAACCACAAAAACATTAGTTACATTCCATTTTAGTTATGTTTCTTTATGCCTAGATATAGAGATCCTCAAGGTAGATTTATCAAAAACCCCCCACAAGTAGAAATAGGATCATCACACACCCCAGTTACTGGTAATCCAATAATTGAGGAGTAGGTAGAAAAACAAAGAACTAGACAAAGATTAACTTTGATTGAAAGGAAAACTTTGTTAGCTTGGGAAGAAAAACAAAAAAAAATCTCAACTTCCGGAAAAAAAAAAAGAAATTATTAAAGGAAAACAACCTGTCTGTCCATCCATAAATCCTCCTATCTTCCAACAACTTGAAATTCCACTTGAAATTGAAACAAATCAATAAATGGCAGAAGAGGGACATGGATCCGTTATTCTCACCCCTGAACAAAAAAGGGTTGAATATGAAAGACAACAAAGAGAATGGAGAAGAAAAAGAGAAGAAGAGGCAAAACAAGAAAATGATAGGAAGCTAGAAAATGACTGGAAAAGACAAGAAGATGGAATCGATCAAGAAACTACTTTTGGTTTTCCAATAGTAGACACAAGTGCAATATTAGGAGAAGAAGTAAAAATGAAAAATATTCCACCTTCTGTATTGCCCAACTTTTATGGAATGTCTACAGAATATCCTGATGCATTTATGTTTGAATTTGATATTCTATGTAGAACATATGGATATACTGATGACGTGCATAAACTACGTCTTTTCCCTGCAACATTAAAAGTAGCATCTTTGAAATGGTTTATGGGTTTAGGAGAACAAACAATAGCCTCTTAGGATGATATGTGATCTGTCTTCCTTAAGAAATATCAAGCTTATTGTAGATCTAGAGATTCAAAGGAAGATGTTTTCAGAAAGACACAACAAGAAGATGAAAGTTTAGAAGAATATTTGGAAAGATTTGCATATAATCTACAGAAATCTAAACAACACTCTCTAAATCAAGAAACCGTTCACACGATCTTTCTCAAAGGTGTAAGGGATGAATACCTTGACATTTTGAATGTGATTGGTAAAGGAGACATTTCCAACCTACCATTCGATGAAATTGTTGAGCTATGTCAAAAATATTCTAGAGGAAGATCAAAAACCGGAAGAAGGGAAGTAAGTTCAAAAGCAGCAAAGTCAGCTGCAGGAGGGATAATAAGAGCTGAAATAGGAAGCTTATTGGAAAATTTCAAGACAGATCTCTTGAGTACATTAGGGACACAAGTAGATGTGCTAAAAGCAAACAAGAAGAAAGAAGAACAAGAACAAGCTCTAGCAATATTTTGTTCCAAATGTAAAAAGAAACATCCTTTGAGAGAATTTCCTTTGGATAGTATTCAGGTTTGTGGTCTTTGTACAGAAAATCATTCCACAGAGAATTGTGTAAAATTGAAAGAATTATAAGTGAACTCAATGGAAGAAGTGCCAGGGATAGAAGGTTTCTATTATGTAGCACCACGAATACCATGGCAACCTAGGATGCCTCAACCAAATCAGCAGCAATTTCCTCAACAAAATTATCCCTATCCACCTCACAATCCTTGGACCCCTCCAATGCCATGGCAAGCTTGGCCTCCACAACAATATTCACAACAACCTGCACAAGGTTGGAGAGGATATGGTTATGGAAACCAGCTACCTCAACAGTATCAACAACAATACCAGCAACAATACCAACAACCATTTGCATATCCACAATATCCACAATCCATACCCTTTCAACAACAACATTCTACATATCCGCAATCCATCCCATTTCCACAGCAGAATCCACCATCTTTGTTAACCCAGCCACAACAGTTACAGCTACCCACAAATCAACCCAGACCAACTCAACTACCAGCCCAACCAATGGCCAATCCAAATAATAAGGTGGACAAATCTGCATACACTGTAGAGGAAGCAACATGTTTTCCTACATATTCGATTCTTCCTCTTAATGATGTCCATCTAAGGTCTGGAAAAGTGCTTAAAAAGGATTCTCCTCCAATCATAGAAGAACCAACTGAACAAGGAGAATCACCTGAAACATCACAAACTAAGATACAAAATCAGAAAGGAACAAATATTACAACACAAACACCACCTTATCCTGAAAGGTTAGTGGAACAACAAAACAAAACAATCCTTCCTGAATTTGATATCTTAGACGAGTTAAAAAATGCTTATGTAAAAATTCCTTTGTTGAAGGCAATTAAAGAAATACCAATATATGCTAAAACAATAAAGGAATTGTGCATTCGGAAATCAGAGAAAAAGAAAAATGATCCTACTACAATCCAAGTCATTGGTAAATTAGCAAGCCTCATGTCTACACAAACTATAGTAGAAAAATATATTGATCCTAGTATCCCAGTGGTTACTATATCAACAAATAATTTCTCAGTACCAAATACATTAATAGACTTGGGAGCAGCTATAAACGTAATGACAATGGAGACAATGAAAACTTTGCATTTAAACAACATTAGATCAACTTCTACAATCTTGGAACTAGCAGATAGATCTAAAGTTGTTCCTGAAGGAATATTAGAAGATATCATAGTCTCTTTGGATTCATGGGAGTATCCTGTTGACTTCCTGATCTTGCAACCAAAGACAAACTTGGGAGGACATCCTCTAATCTTAGGCAGACCATGGTTAGCTACTGCTGATGCGTTCATAGGATGCAGATTTGGAAGCATGATTATTTCTCATGGAGATGAAAGGAAACACATCACTCTTTATTCACCTGCACAATGAACTTCTTTAGAATCAGTACTTGAAACTCAAGAAAAAGCGCAAACAAAATTAGTTTTAAGTATAAATCAATTCTTTGATTTTAGAGAAGAAGAAGGGAATGAAGACTTAATGGATCTTTTCATTTCAGAACCAAGTATTTCAGAGCAGCTTAGGAAAGCTCAATATGCAGCTGCGAGTAACCTTTTGAATCAATGCTTTCAGGAAACTTATACAATTCAAACTTTGCAGAAATATTTTATAGACATCTTTCCTGTAAACACAATCTCCAAGCCAACGATCAAAATGATTCAGGTTCATCCTGGAAAACATCTAAACATTGGAAATGAATTGCAATCAGCACAAGAGCAAGAGGTAATTGCATTATTACAGAAATATTCAAAAGCTTTTGCCTGGGATTATACTGATATGCAAGGAATCCATCCTAGCACATGTATCCACCACATCTATACAGATGATCAACTTAAAACTGTAAGACAACCTCAAAGACGAATGAATCCCATGATGAAGGAAATATTGAAAGAAGAACTGCAAAAATTGTTAAAAGTTGGATTCATCTATCCTATTTCAGATAGTCAATGGGTTTCTCCACTAGTTATTGTACCAAAGAAAAATGGAAAGTGGAGGGTATGTGTGGACTATCGGGAATTAAACAAAGCTACACTAAAATATCATTTTCCTCTACCATTGATTGATCAAGTGTTAGACTCATTATCTGGGAAGAAATTTTTCTCCTTCTTAGATGGGTTTAGCGGATACAACCAGATAAGAATAGCAACAGAAGACCAAGACAAGACAACATTTACATGCCCATAGGGAACCTATGCATATAATGTTTTGCCATTTGGTCTATACAATGCACCTGCAACTTTCCAACGAGCAGTACTTGCAATATTTGTTGATCTAATTCATGAATGTGTAGATGTCTATATGGATGACTTCACAGTTTACGGAAACACATACAATGATTGCTTAAACAACCTTGAGAAAGTTTTGAAATGATGCATTGAAACAAATTTGTCATTAAGCAATTAGAAATGCTATAGGATGTTGACAGAAGGAATAGTTCTGGGACACCACATTTTTTCTTCAGGAATAAAGGTGGATCCAGCAAAAATCCAAGTCCTAGTAAATTTAGTGCCTCCTACAACATAGAAAGAGGTAAGAAGTTTCTTAGGCTATGCAGGCTATTATAGACAATTCATTGAAAACTTTAGTAAAATAGCCCAACCTCTATTCAAACTATTAGCAAAAGATATCGAAATTAAATGGACAAATGATTGTCAAAATGCATTTCAAATTCTGAAAGATAAATTGTTAGTTGCCCCCATTCTTCGTGGACCCAATTGGTCTTTACCATTTCATATATCAACTGATGCATCCGATACTGCGATAGGTGCCTCTCTTGGACAGAAGGAGAACTTGTTCACTTATGCAATATACTTTATAAGCAAAAATCTAACACCTGCAGAAATGAACTACACAGTCACAGAAAAAGAAATGTTACCGTTATACATGCAGTAAATAAATTCCGGCACTATATAACAGGATATCAAGTTTTCATTCATACTGATCATTCAGCAATCAAATACTTGATGAATAAACCCATCATCAATGGACGAATAACAAGATGGTTACTATTATTGCAAGAATTTAATATCACAATACAAGATCGGCCAGACAAAGAAAATCAAGGGGATACCCACCCGGTCCGGACCTTGGTTGGCAGCTCCTTATCCGTTTGGTATAGCGGGTCCGACTAGGGATAATGGGACCAGTTTCCCAATCTAAGGGTGTGTGTGTGTAGAGTTGGATTATGTTGATCTAAGAGTTCTGATCTAAGCTACTTTAATCTAATCCTATGGTATGTAATCTAATGAAATCAACACATCTAATCTATGCTAACCCAGGGTGTATTTGTTCTATTATGCGATCTAAAGAGATTTCAAACAATAACTGGTAATAAAGATCATTCAGCTATCATAAGAATGGAAATCAATTAAGATGAACCACTTTGCATAAAGTTAGGAAAAACAGTTGTGAACAACATATCGCATAATAAGTTATTCATATATCAAACATAAATAAATCACTCCACCGTACAAAAGTGCCAAATGGTAATTTACACATTCATGCAATAATATATAAACAACTAAAAACTGTATATCACTTCAAGAATATAAGCAGAAATGGCCAAGAGATAAAAGTACCATTTATGACTGGTCCTACTCATAAGCTTCAAGTAATAATGATTTATCTCTCCTTGTTCTGATATCTACTAAGAGTACAGAAGTGCAACATCTGTAGCAGACATCAAATGCAAAAATTAATAAACCTTGATCCATTCATTCATCAAAACCTCATCTGAGGGTGCAGAAGTGCATGTTTTGAGGACAAGTTTTCAACAAATTTCTGGACCCTTCTCCAAATGCATGAGAACATTATATAGAACAGCCTGTACATTCTCGAAAGATCGTCTTTCTTGTCGTTTGTAAGCAAAACATGACACCCCGAATACTTATTTTCCAAAAGTTGAATATAGTAGCGGGAGAGGATTTCATTTTCTACTTTCTCTAATAACTTCTGCTCGCTGCTGGAATGCAAATAGTGAGCAACTCTTTCTTTCTCACGTCTCAAACATTCTTCGGCCTTTATCATATAGTCAGGACACGAATCCTCCTCTAATATCCATAATGAACCCTTCCTAGAGTAGTAAGCTCCAGTATCTTCCAACATGGGAGCTTCAAAGTCTTTTTGGTACAAATCCAAGCGATCCATTCCCATTTCCACAAAAAAATTCACAATGTTTCTCAACAAAGCGCGATCAATTTGTTCTCCCTCGCGCTCTCGATTAATCAACTCAATCACCACATTCTTCACATTAATCTTGATACCGTGATACACCACGTCACGGAAACACATCACTCCAACTTTTACTAGCGAAACCAGGGAGTTTTGCCTCACGAAGTAAAGATCCAAATAAAAGAACATATTTGAGATGAGTCTAACCAGCACCTTGTGATAATTTCCCCAACATTTCTCAACTTCTTTCAACAGGAACTGATCATGCACTTCCCCTAAAGCTGGCAATACTGTGACAGCAACGTATTCTTCCAATGAAATCCTGTACTTGTCATAGAGTTGTTGTGAGTACACATAAGGAGGCCTTTGGGTGCACATTTTGTACACAGTTGTATAAATGTTAATGTACTCCGTTACAGGGAAATCGCCTTTTAAATCTGTTTTGAGAATATTTATCAACTTTAGGATGCCATTCTGAATAATATCCCATCCTTCATTGAATTCTATAATACCTGTATCTGTTGACATCATCATCTTTTTCCAAGTGGTAACTGCCCGCCTTTCTTAGCCGTCACCTTCTGTCAAGCGACGTCTGCCAACGTTACAGAGAAGTCTTGCCGAACGCACAGAATGACAGGTAATGTAACCGGATTGTGTCGACTGCGCCTATTTGTGTTGGTCGCTTCCCATAAAACAAAAGAAATTGTGTCACATGGTGAGGAAGAAGAGAAGAACCATTTTGATATATTTATACGGAGATCGCCACTCCATATGGGACACCCAAATTTCTGGGCCGACAATTCGTGAAATAAATAAATTATGAACCATATAAACTTCCATCTCAAACTACCGTACACACCACCGGAGGGTAGGTCCACTAACTGGATATTATAAAAATAAAAATATTAGAAACAGATTTCATAACATGACTTTCATGTTACTTACATATTTATAAATGCGATATAACTTTCTACATGGAACAAAACCTGCCTTTGCACCCCAACACGGGGACACATCATGCTTGTCATGGGGTTGGAGGGCAATCCCTAGTTGGCATCTTGTCTTCGCCCCTAACTACCTAGGGTTCACACTTCATATGCCGGGTTTCACAATGGTGGAGGTGGTTTGGATGGGAGCCAGATAGGCCGGGTTTCACATTGGTGGAGGTGGTTTGGATGGGAGCGAGATAGGAAATTATATTGAACGTTAAAAATTTATATTTATATTTATTGAATTTTATCTCGAGAGGTTACTTTATTCGAAAATATCAAAACATTAAATTTAAGAATTTTAAAAAATAGTTTATAAAAACATTTATGAAAGATTATCTATTTATGAAAGATTTAACACATTAAATATTACTTTTGAGCATGTATACTTGAGTATATATGAGATGCAAACTTCATTATTACACCGAGAGGCTCATTTTACAACCAAGTATGATGTGTAATAATGTATGCCACTCATCAAAATTAAATTGAAATTTTGTTCATATTTAGCCAAAATAAAAATTATGAAATATCTAAAAATTAAAAATTAAATAACTATACAAAACATTTAAATATTGTTGGGTCATAAAAAAATTTAAATGTGAAGAAATCGGATCCCTCTCGGCTCCTGTTAGATCCGTATTTAAGATGGCTCTTTCCATATATACATTTCAACAATTTATACATACCGGCGAGCAAGTATCCACCTTAACAATTTGGCATAACAAATCATGCATACAAACCATAAAGCATTGACACATGGAAGGAAAATGTTAATGAAAAATTGATATCTATAATATCTATTCAAAGTAGTGGTTTTTTAAATTATAAAGGTGCATCTGGTTCGTATTGGTAGGGGGTTAAATAATGTGATTTTTAGAGGTATCTTTTGGTGGGTGTGAAGCCTCATTATCTTCCTGATTGTTCAAAGGTTTTTTGTTTCAGCTGCATTGGATCAATGTTCCTTACGAGGCTGCAATGTCGCCCGTTTAATCGCCCTCAGGGGAAGCTAAAAATAGATGAAAATTTGTCTTGTAAAATATTGTAATTTCATAGTAATTCTGGGTCGTTCATTATGCAGATGATCTCACGGTAGAAGTTATGTTAATCTAGGGTTTTTTCCCTATAAGGAAACCTTCGGTTTATATGAGGGAATTGTATTACGACTATGTATTATTATTATGAGAGAAAAAGATAGAGTAGACTATGTGAAAGCGAAGAGGAAATTACAACGCATTTGCCGCACGTTGTATCTTTCCATTTTGTTGGATAATATAAAAGGAAGGACTGAATGTTTCTCCATGGATGTAGCCAAAATTGGATGAACCACATACATCTGTGTCTCTCTTTTTTTATGCGTTTCTTTATTTGTGTCTCCGCAATTTTTTTTGTGTATTTCATTGCTCTGTTAATTAATTTCTAACATTTTTCAATATGTAGTCAAATCAAGGGTATTATTTAATATGCCATGAACGCATGTGATATGTCATAGGTTCATTGAGTGAAGCCTCCTTGAGGCTCTAGCTTCTAAGCTAGGCTAGCTTATGATCTCTACAAGTAGCTTATGGTCTGAGGTTGTTTGCACAAATACAAAAGTCCTTGGTCAATTATAGAATGGATTTGGGCCCCAAATCGAAGGAGATCAAATGCTTCAGTTATTTGGAAGGTGATTGTTCACTCTTTTGAGGTGATTGAAAAGGGATTGGTTCGGAAAGTGGGTAATGGGGAGCATGTTAGAATTGGATCAGATCCATGGGTTGCGAGTGGCCCAAACTATTGTCTCCCGCAAATATGGTAGATCATCTTTCAACAATTGGATTTGAAACATTGGCTCACGTTGCAGATGAGGAAAGTTCCTCAATATGGGGGCAGGGCTGGCATTCAGCGCATCACCTTAATCTACAAGGAAACTAGGACGATCTCTAATGACATTTCATAGCCTATCTAAATGAATATGATGTTTGCATCAAGGATAGGGAGGATTCACTAATGTGGACTCATGCAATCTCTCGAAACTACACCCCTAAATCAGCGTATGTCTTTCTAATCGAAGGTATGAAGCCCCCTTTTCTCTCCAGGTGGTGGAAAATTCTATGGAAGATCAAATTCCCTACAAAAGAACATCTCTTCCAATTATGTATCCTGGAAAATCGGGTTCCCACAGGAGACAATATGGCTCAATGAGATATCATTAGTCCAAAGCAGTGTCCATTATGTAAAAACAAAGGGGAGACTCTAAATCGGCTTTTTCTCTTCTATCCATTTTCTTTATCGAATTGGAATTCAGCTTGTGCATATCTGAGTATAATCTTTCATTGGCATGAAATGTCTTATACATTTGCCTAGTAATCTTGGTGGAATTCTGTTACTCCAAAAAAGCTTCGTGCTCTTCCTCTCCTACTATCGTGGGGAATTTGGCTCACAAGAGAAGTTGTTGTTTTCTAGATAAACATGTTATTCCAGACTTTGTGGCAGCCCAATATTTAGTGGTACATGCATTTATCTTAAAATTTTATCTCATTCTATGTTCGCGTCCCATTGTTGAAGAAGTTATTGATTTCTCTGTTCTATGGGCATACTTCGATGGAGCCTCTTCTTAAGAGGACTCCTATTGGGGTGGGGTAGTCCTTCATTTATCACATAGCCACTCTTTCAAGATGAAATTCAGTCTAGGATCAGGGAAAAACAATTATGCAAAAATAATGGATCTGAAACTTCTCATGTTATTTTGCTTAGAATCAGGTATCTGATGCATTCATATTTTTGTAGATTCAAAGACAATTGTTAATTGGTTCAAAAACATTTCTAGATGTCATATTTACATGGAAAGGAATAGAGAAGTCGATGCACCTTCTAAAGCGAGTACTACACAAGATCTGGGTTCATGGCATATAGTGGAGTGCAATCATGATCAAGAGAATGGATACTACCATCGGACTTTCATTGAAGGGCTTCAAGTAGAACAATAAACTATGCATTTATCCTTCCATGACAGCTTCAGTTACAGTTTTTTGCAGTACTTTTAGTCATTTTTGGGACTGCTCGTCCATTTAGTTCTATTTATGCTATGTTTATGTCATCGGTTGATAGTTTTTAGTGGATAGTTTTGTTGCTTTAGACATTTTTTTTTGTGACAACAACTTTTATTGTAAACTCTTGATACAATTAAAAGGATGTATGATTTTTGGATAGTTTGTGGCTACAACCTTTTTTTTTGGGTTTTGTTTAGTTTTCAGAATATGTTTATGGCACAATTATATGTGGATGGTCTTTTGAGTGCTATTCATGGAATATAAAGAATGTAATTTTCACCATGAATGAATGTAATTTTCCACTTGCCATGAAATTGAACATAATGCATAGATCCTATAGGTTTTTAAGGTGCATAAATGACCCACCTTACTATAACCTTATTCACTACTTAAGAGGGGTCTCAATCTAGCCACTATAGAGGTAGGAGCCCCTATGGGAGAAATTAAAAATTTTGTGATTAGAAAATTCAATACTAAATTTGATATCTATCCACATCAAAAGAAAATATGACAAAATGTTGCTATAATAACAAGATGGTTCAATTCTTTTGTTGCTTGAAAACACAAAGAAAACTATAGTAAGGAAAATTAAAAACATTTGTTCATTGTTCGTACATGAGAATTGTCCATATTGATATGATTGCTACAAATTTTAAATTTCCTAAACATAATTCCCCTTTTAGTTTAATGTTTGCAAGAAAAACAACATGCCTTCACTTTCTACAATTTTGAACAATTATTGTTCTCTATCTATCCATTCTAAATGAAATCAATATGTTGAAAGATGGAATTGATTTCTTACACACACAATTTGGTGTGGCATAATGAAGATATCCAAAATTCAAAAAAGTATCTACCCATGCTAGTTGGAGCCTCTCTTATACTTATCTCTTCATTGGATGAACCTCGTTTGAACTTGCTCTTTCTTTGGCTTCGGAAAATCAACATGCGTGAAATAGTTGCATCAACAATGATAGGGTATGGGGAAATAAGACAAATTTGCAATATTGTGTGAGCAACGTATTCTTCCAACGAAATCATGTACTTGTCATAGATTTGTTGTGCGTACAAATAAGGAGGCCTTTGGTTTCACATTTTGTAGACAGTTGTTTAAATTTTTATGTACTCTGTCACAAGAAACTCATCCTTTAAATATCTTTTGAAAATATTTGTCAATTTTAGGATGCCCTTATGAGTAATATCCCATGTTTCATTGAATTCCATAGTTTTATCGGTGGAGATCATCATCGTTTTTGAAGTGGTAAGTGCCCACCTTTCTTAGCCTTCAACTTCTGTCAAGTGAGATATGGCAACGTTACATAGAGGCCTTGACTTACACCCAAAATGTCACCTAACATAACCCAATTGCGTCGACTGTTGTTTGCGTAGGTTGTTTCACAAAAAACAAATGAAAGGGATGGTCTCACATTGTGAGGAAGAGAAGAATAATTTTGATATATTTATACAGAGATCGCCACTCCGTATAAGTCACCCAAATTTTTGGGTCGACATGATCATGAAATATTACTTATTTATGGAATATTTAACACATCAAATTATTTTTTTTGTATATATATGTATATTTGAGTATATATGAGATGCATACTTCATTATTGCATATATATACATCAACAACTTATACATACTAGTGTGCAAGTATCCACCTTAACAATCTGGCATAACAAATCATACATATCAAAAGTACAAACACTCAACAATATTGATAATTCTATACAAACCATAGAGCATAGACACATTAAAGAAAACTAATCACCTAGTGATAATCTTTATAATGAAAATAGGTTACTTTACTCATGTACATTTAAAATACTCATTAACACACCCTAATATTTTTATTTATTTTATTTATAATAAATAAAAATAAATTTTTTTATTTATTTATTATACAAAAAATTATAGCAACATATTTTAATAGAAAAATAATCACCCACATTTAGTTTTTCCAATTAAATTTTATATTTAAACACGTAGGTTTATGTACAACGTATTATACAAAGGACCTTTTTTCTACCCTTTGTCAAATAGTAATATATAAAACTTTTAAACAATTGAGCCAACCTTGCTTTCTATTACTTAGTTAGTTTGGTCCTCTATACGAAGGGATTATGGTTTTTGTCTTTGAGTCAATTTATTTGACTTTGATGTGTAAATCTATTTTAATGAAAATGTCTTTTATTCTTATGATTTAGAAAAAATCAAAATAAAATTAAATAATTTATTATTTGGAAAAAATTAAATAATTTATTGAATTTTTTCTAAATGATTTAAAATTTTGATTAAAATTATTTTTAACATAAGTTATTTTTATATTTATATCTCACATAAATAGAAAATTTAAGAACACAAAAAAATAATGATCGTCATAAAACAAAATTTTGAAACTTATTCTAATTGAAGTCAGTATTAATTGATACATGGCCACTTATACTAATTTGTTTATTTGGAGACTGAGAGAGAACACCCACTCTGATTCCCTAAACAATAATGCAGTCAAAGGCTTTAAGACTCTATTAACTCAACTCTACCACCTAGCCAACTCCTGACTAACTCATCACCTCCTCACCTATCATTACAAATGCACTTGAACCATGCAAAGGAAATCAACTATGGTTGTTTTAGATATCTACTAGCTAGAAAGTATTGATTCAAGATAGGTTCCCCAATCATGGGCAAGGAATGATGGGATTTTTAGGTTTAATGCTCACAAGGATAAACTACCCCCTTTAAGATGCTTACAGACTAACCAAATGGAAAAACTAATGGAGACTCCCAATTTTATATTTTAGGTAATCCCACCATGGCCCTTGCTCCTAAGTAATTATGACGATAGAGCATCCGTAAAAAAAAATTGATTGATTGAGAGGTCAAAATTTATTTACCTCACGAGTTGGTTCCTCAATGAGTGGATTTGTTAGGATAGAGATAGAGTTTGCTTTGCTTGCCATGTAACTCATTAAATTTAGCATATTATTGTAATTTGGTTCATTTTCCAAAAAATGGTCCATTTGATCCTATGTTCGTGGATTTAGGCCAATAGAATGATGTATTATTTATTAAATTTCCTAGAAAAAAAAAAAAAAAACAAGTGTGGAGTGCGAGAGTGATTTTCCAATAAACTAGACCTTCTGCAGCCTTGTTTAATTTCCAAACTAGTCCTTCTATAATCATTATTTATTGTTTGTGTATGTATATTCATATATATTATTGTTGTGAACTACAGTTGTCAAAGTAAGTGAGAGAGGGTTTATAGAGTGCAAGTGGGAGGTTGCAATAGTGACAAAGTGACTTGAAGCATTGACATAGTCGGGGTCAAATACACAGGTGGAAGGGGAAACACTTAGTTTTTTTAAAATCTGATAGGAGTCTGACACCTAATAGCACTGGGAGATGGGAATTTGAAATTATGTCAAAGGAAACCATCCCCTAACTACGTCAGGTTGAAGGGTTTATCCTGTAGGGGCAAGAGGAGCACATTTGTGAAATAAGTTGGGCTGACTAGGATGGGGCTTACATGTGAGCCGAACCAATTAAGAGGAGGTCAGAATTGCATGGAGTGTAGGTGATTTTGCGCTGACTCATCCTAAAGGTGGAGACATGAACACCTTTTGAAATGATTCGAGATCATCAATTGTCGGAGCTGAGCCCATCAACTAATGGAGAAATCCTGGATTCTATCTCCTGGGTGCATCTCTTTTGTGCACTTGTGAATAGGCTAGGATGATGTAATGCTAGGCTAATATGTCTAAGGAAGATGAGACTAGGACTAACAGTTAATAGAGACGAGGTCAAAATTTGACAGAGAAACCCTAGAGTTTGTCTCCCAAGGATTTCCCTTTGTGTGCACTTGGGGGTGGTTTGGGTGATGTAAGCCCAGGCTGACACATACAAGTGAAAAAACTTAAAGTTGGCTTGGTCACGAGTTTTGGTCATGTTATAAGTCTCGAGGGTCAGAAAAAAAAGTTGTAGAGTTAACACCTTTTATCAAAGACAAGCCCAGTTTCCTTTAGAAGCTTGTTACAAGCTTGACTGCAGTGGTTCTTTGTAGTTTTGGCCTTAATGTAGATAGATAGATAGATATATAAACATTTTTGGTTGTGGTGCTTCTGGTTGGCTCAACCATTAAAACGGGGCATATTTGAGCTTAACCTACTATAGAAAATTAACAAAAAGATAAAGGCCTACATTAGTTGGTATAAGAGCATATCCTACATCTACTCCAGGAACAAATAAGTTGATCATGGAAAACAGTGTTGGACAAGGTGCTAGAGGAGGTTAGAGAGGACATAGGCATGCATCTAATGTTGAAGTAATGAGAGTTATACAATGATTGGAAGAAAGAATGATAGCCATGGAATCGAGCAAGTAGAGGGAACTTGAATCAGGGGATGTAAGTGAGGAAGAAGAGGAATCCCCAAAGGAAAAAATAGTTGAATATCCTCAAGAAACCAGGATATTGAACACAGTTTTAGGATATGTTATGAAGGAAAATCCTAATCTATCTTCTTACTTAGGTAGCCTGAATCCAAAAGGTCTCATTGACTAGATTATAGAGATGGAAAATTTCTTTGAGTATGAAGAGATGGAACAAGAGAAGAAGGTTAAGTTTGTTGTCACTAAACTGAAGGGATGTGCCACTTTATGGTGGGATGGAGTACAGGTTGAAAGGAGAAGGAATAATAAGCAGGAAATTAAGAGATAGGATAGAATTGTAGCAAAGCTCAGAGGAAACATGATCCGGATTTAAACAGGAACGCAACAAATTACAGAGATAACCATATACACAAAGATGCAGTGGAAATAATACTTCATTTCACTAATGGAAAATACTGAAATATGCTTACAACCAGAAATGGAAATACACCAGCTAGGGCGATGGTAGCTTATCTCTGAGAAGAGATGTGATGGCTACATGCCTCTAAACTGTGTTACAATGAGGCTCGAAGGCCTATTTATTGTTGAGAAACAATGGAAAAAACCCTTAACATTCCAAAACCTAACCCTAGGAGATGAAACGCCAAACTGTGGGCCCCGTTTGGGGTAAATTGGTAAATCAACTTCCCGAGGTCATAACTTTGGCATATGATCTCCATTTGACACGTACAATAGCTCATTAGAAAGATCTATCCGAGCACTATCATTTTTGGAACAGGCAACATCGATCCATTCCATGGACCCATGCTGCCCTCGGATTCCCCAAAAAACGTCGTTTAGGGCCTCAAAATGGCTCCGGAAGTTCAGGACCCGAAAAACTGCTAAAAAGAGTAAGTTGTGCTACAATTAAGGAAACTGAAAATGCTGAGAAAGACAATGGTGGGGGTCCAGGTGGACTTGGCAGGTGGCCACCAATATCCACCTGGATCAAAACTCCAAGGTAAATGTTGCAAGATGGTGATTGATGTTGGCAACATGGACAACTTGGTGTCTACAAAAGTGGTGGAGAATTTGAAATTGAAGAAGATGAATCATTCAACACCTTATAAGGTGTCATGGCTTCAAAAGGGTCATCAATTGTTGGTGAATGAGAAGTGTGAAGTGGAGTTGCAGATAGGAAACTATAAGGTGAAAATATTATGTGATATCATGCCCATGCATGTGTTTCATATCTTATAGGGTAGACTGTGGCAATTTGAAAAAGGAGTTGTGCAGGATGGGAATAATAAGTTTCATAAGGATGGCATCAATCACACCTTGTTGCCTTTGTAAGAAGAGGGAACATTGAAAGAGAAGTGCTTCCAAGGGATTGTTGTTGAGTGTCTCCATGATTTCACTTTTGTTTTGAAGCATATTATTGGCAAAGCTAATAAAATTGATGATGCGTTGCGCATGAGGAATTTTCTTATGTGGGAAAGCCAGGTATAAATCATGGGGTTTGACTTCATGGAGGAGTTGTATGAGGAAGATACTGATTTTAAGGAGGATTGCAAGGCTTCTAAAAACTCAACAATCCAAGATAGAACTATGTGGCTTGATTACACGCTTCAAATTTAAGGATTATTGTTAAAATACAATCAACTTTGTGTTCTAAAATGTTCTATGAGGGATAATTTAATCAAAGAAAAGCATAGTGGAGGTCTTGCAACACACTTTGGACATGAAAATACTTATGAGGAGTTGAAGAATTTTTACTATTGGCTAAATATGAGGATTGATGTGCAAAAGTTTGTAAGTAGTTGTAGAATATGCCAACATGCAAAATGAAAGAGCCAGAATACAAGATTATATAGACCATTACCAATTCCAGATAGACCGTGGGATTTAGCAAGCACGGATTGTGTATTGGGTTTGCCAAAAAATTAGAAGGGTAATGGTGTAATCTTTGTTTTAATGGATATATTTTCAAAAATGGCCCATTTCATTCCTTGTTTTAAAATCAGTGATGATACCCATATTGCTAATTTATTCTTTACAGAAGTAGTGAGATTACATGGAGTTCCTAAGAGCGTTGTTTTAGATAGAGATACTAGATTCTTCGGACACTTATGGAGGAATTTATGGAATAAACTTGGAACTTATTTGAACTTTAGTTTAGCCTATCACCCTAGGTATATTGAAGTAGTTAATATAAATTTGGGGAATATCTTGAGAAGCTTGGTTGGAGATCATCCAAAGTAGTGTGATCAGGTACTTTCCAGGCTAAATTTTCCTATAATGATTGTCCAGATAGAAGAATTGATCAAAGTCCTTTTCATATTATGTATAGAATGCATCTAAGAGGAGCACAAGAACTCATAAACTTGGGAAGAGCAAAGAAAAGGAGTGCAGTAGGAGAAGACTTTGTTATATCCATGCAAGAGATCTATGAACAAGTGAAACAAAGTTTGCTGGAAATCAACCTTATTAACCTTGAAGGGAGATTGAAAGGAGAGATTGCAAGAAGATTTTTAATATTGGTACCATCATTGGCCAGCTCACGGAAACACATCACTCCATCTTTGACTTGTGAAATGAGGGAGTTTTTCACCACGAAGTAAAGATCCAAATAAGAGAACATATTTGAGGTGAGGCTAACCATCACCTTGTGATATCCCCAACATTTCTCATGTTTTTTGAACATGACCTCATCATGTACTTTACCCTTTAGCTGGTAATATTGTGACAACAACATATTCTTCCAATGAAATCTTGTACTTGTCATAGAGTTGTTGTTCATACAGATAACAAGGACTTTGGGTGCACATTTTGTAGACAGTTGTATAAATTTTCATATACTCCATTATAAGAAAATTGTCTTTCAAATATTCTTTTAGAATATCTATCTACTTTAGGATGCCACTCTGAATAATATTCCATCTTTCATTGAATTCTATAGTTGTATCCCTTGACATCATCATCTTTTTCAAAGTGGTTGTTGGGCAATTTATTGGGCTTAAATTGCTGCATTAAATTATCGACCAGGGAAACTTGTAAGCTTGTGATGGTGCCAGCAAAATATATGCAAGAGTAGGCAACTAACTCTATGTATAGCTAAATTATTTATGATTCAATATAATATGCAAGGGAAGAGGCTCCTAACTAAGGAGGTCCTGGTTGTCTTTCCCTACAGTACCATAGAGAAATCATTGATTACATAAAACTAGAAACTTGAAATGAAGACAAGAGAATGAACTTAATTGTTGCTCAGATTCAAGTAGAGAGAGAGACTAACTTAGTCTCTTGATTGTCCTCTCATGTACTAATCCAAACTAAACTAAGATTCATTCACAAGCATAAGAAATGAAATAACTTGAAACATAAACACAAAAGAATGAATTTCAATTACCATATAAATCAATGGAGAGAGAGCCTAACTTAGACTCTTGGTATCTCCTCATATGATACTTGAAACATAAAAGCAAAAGAATGAATTTCAATTATCATACAAATCAAATAGAGAGAGAGAGCCTAACTTAGACCCTTAGTTGTCCTATCATATGCTGATTAGATTCTAATTTAAAACTCATTCATCAATCACAAAAAAATCCTTAAACATCTAAACAAGTAAATGAAATAAGATCTAAGATGAAATAAAATGTTTCTCTCATCCTTTTAGAGTGAGCTCAATTCTCTTAAGAACAAGACAAATTATTCCATATACTACATTAAGGAAAATTAAATCTAAAACTACATAATGGAAATATATGAAAAATGAAGCTTTATTCTATGCCATCACAAGTTGGATACAATGCTCTAAGAGTCATCCCCTTGGAATGGAGGAGGTACTCCTATTTATACAATAGGATGAGATAACAAACTCATAATTATGATCCACTAATCTCTCTTTTAGTTCCATACATTTCTCAACCATCTAGACACATAACCCTATCCTCCATGATCTCCTCCATGAGGTCCATGATTTTCTCCATGATCTTTTCCATGAGGCTTATCTTATCAAATTCGAATTTGATCATTCAAGGCCATATAAAGATGCCCTGGAAGTGTCCTTTGTGCCTACACATGTCAACAAACTCATTCTAATTGTTAGGTATAAGTATAAGCATCTTATTTTCTAAAGTTTAGCCATAAATTCACTTAAAAATGTTAAGAATTAATAAACTTTGGAAAAGCATTGCTATAACCCAATAATGAGGTAAATGTAATGATATGGAGGTGGAATGGAGGTGACATGAAGGTAAAATATGAAGATATTGGTGAATAATGGAGTGAAAATAGGGACCATTGTGAGGCCCAACATCTGCCCCAAACTGAAGGTATTGCATGTCCTCATGCAATCTATTACATTACTTTTGGGTACTTGAGCTTTGGCTTAAACTCTGCATGATATCATTTACATAACTTTTGCAAAGCGTTATTTTGATGAATTACAACTTGGTTGGTTCTTGTGTTTCAACCATATTTTGTTTGTTGCATTCAATGTATGATCTTTGCATATTGATAATGTGATTTTTGTTGCAGAGTATTTTTGTAGGATTGCATCATGGTTGGTTCTTGTGTAACAACCATGATTGTATTGGCATCCAACTATCTTTTAAATACTTTTGTCAAAGCCATTTGTATGCTGATGTAATAGTGAATATATTTTGAAGGTAAGTGGGGTTTAGAATGTGATATATGACTGTGGATATGAATGTAACAAAGCATGTATGTAAATGTATCCTTCCCTTTAAGCGGATGGTTTGGGCAGTTATGTGAAATGAGGAAAAGAAGGGGAAAGGAAGTGAAGTTTTTCCAAAAATTATTATTCTAAATTTTCAAGGAATATAATGGTTAAAAGTTAGAAAATATCATACCTTAACTTACCCTTCCAAAAATGGATGAGAGTTGTGCACGTGTGGTGGCAAAGACTGTTGTTCATAGTCCTCTTTACTTGGTTGGGAAAATCATGGATGAATCATGCATGTTTAGCTGCCACAATTTTGCTCGGAAGCTGCTTCTTCAAATTGTGGATGAAAGATGGATCTGTATTATCGTATCGGTTGTTAGATCCTCTGCTACTAGATGATGAATCTGAGGAGTCTGCAGAACATGGCTGAAAGTTGTATATGTTGCTGGATCCTCTGCTGCTGGATGATGAATCCGATGAGTCTGCTAAATATGGCTGAAAATCTATAAGGCTTGGAAGGTATACAAAATATATAAGTGACATTTCCTCCCCGACAGCGGTGCCAAAATGTTGGGCAATTTATTGGGCTTAAATTGCTGCATTAAATTATCGACCAGGGAAACTCGTAAGCTTGTGATGGTGCCAACAAAATATATGCAAGAGTAGGCAACTAACTCTATGTCTAGCTAAATTATTTATGATTCAATATAATATGCAAGGGAAGAGGCTCCTAACTAAGGAGGTCCTGGTTGTCCTTCCCTACAGTATCATAGAGAAATCATTGATTACATAAAACTAGAAACTTGAAATGAAGACAAGAGAATGAACTTAATTGTTGTTCAGATTCAAGTAGAGAGAGAGACTAACTTAGTCTCTTGATTGTCCTCTCATGTACTAATCCAAAATAAACTAAGATTCATTCACAAGCATAAGAAATGAGGTAATGTGACCCGACTGTGTCGACTGCTATTTGTGTTGTTCATTACACATAAAACAAAAGAAAGGGATCGTGTCTCATTGTGAGGAAGAGAAAAACCATTTTGATATATTTATTGGGAAATCACCACTCCATATCTAGGTCGTTCATTAGGTGGATGATCTGACGATAAAAATTATGTTAATTTAGGATTTTTGCACTAGAAGGAAACCCTCGGTTTATATGAGGGAATTGTATTATGACTGAGTATTATGATTATGAGAGAGAAATATAGAGGAGACTAAGTGAGAGTATTATATTTCTCCATTTTGTTGGATAATATAAAAGGAAGGACTAGTTGTTTCTCCATGAATGTAGCCCAAATTAGGTGAACCACGTATATCTTTGTCTCTCTTGTTTTACTCATTTTTGTATTTATGTTTTTGCAATTTTTCTGTGTATTTCATTGCTCCGTTAATTAATTTCTAACATTTTTCAATATGTAGTCAAATCAAGGGTATTATTTAATATGCCATAAATTCATGTGATATGTCATAGGTTCATTGAGTGAAGCCTCCATGAGGCTATCGTTGCTAAGGTAGGTTGACATTTGATCTCTACAAGTAGCTAATGGTGTAAGGTTTTTTTCACAAATACATAAGTCCTTAGTTAATTGTATAATAGATTTGGGCCTCAGATCTAAGGACATCAAATGTAAGGTTTTTTTTTCACAAATTCATAAGTCCTTAGTTAATTGTAGAATAGATTTGGGCCCCAGATCTGAGGAGATCAAATGCTTTAGTTATTTGGAAGGAGGTTATTCACTCTTTTGACGTGATTGAAAAGGGATTGGTTCCGAAAGTGGGTAATGGGGAGCAGGTTAGAATTCGATCAGATACATGGGTTGGGAGTGGCCCAAAGTATCGTTTCCTACAAATATGGTAGATCATATTGTTATGCTCCTATATCAATAGGTGTCATATATCATGATGACTAGAAGATCTATGTAATATGTTCATACCTTTACTTGTTGCAAAGGTTTTCCATATTATCAAAAAATCAAAAAATTTAAAAAATGTAAAGAGGGTATACCCTAAAAGAAAATCAAAGGGTAAAAAGAATAAGATGGTCAAAAAAGTGAAAGAAAAGTAACCCCACCAAAAGAAAGACCAAGGAAAGTGTGCAAGTCTAAATGCCACTACTTTTTTACTTTTTCATAATAAACAATTGTGTGCAATTTGTCACCTATGCCACAATTCATGAATAGTCAAATAGTTTAAACTTAACTAGTTCATATTTTCAATTTCATGTTTTAGAAGTAGAGAATAAAATCTGACCAAGCTATTTAATCTTGGTAGATAAGTAGATAGGTAGAGTGAATAAAAGGAGCTCAACAGTTTAATCTGAGCCTTTGGATGTAATAAGGCTAGACTTAGATAGATATCTAGATGTAAAAGAAAAGTGTTATATACCTAGGGGGGATAATATGGGGTACCAAGGGAGGTACCCAAGGTAATAATTTAATAATGGGATGGGCCATAGTAATAAATAAGGTGGTTAACCCATGTCATGTAAGGGACCACAAGTAGTTAATAATAATGTAAGGGGCCCATGGTATTAGTTGATGGTATGAGGAAACCATGGTATTGTATGTATGAGGCCTATATAAAGGCTAGAGACTCCACATGGAGGATATGAAGTGAAGTATTATTGTATGAACAGGCATATGGCTTGTGGAGTGCTCTCCTTCCTTAAGGAATGAATGTATGGTGTTGCCCTACCTTAAGGGTTTGATTAATAAAGAAGCATTTCTTTCTATTTCTATCTTGTTATTCTTGTGTATATTTATATTTTGGTATCATATCTACAACAATTGGTATCAGAGCTACAACAATTGGTATCAGAGCACTTTCTTGGGCAAACCGTGGAGAATTTTTTTTCATTTTTGCAGGGATTTTTTGGGTGGCGAATTTGCAGATCAGATCTGTACGTTTTGGTGCAATATCTGCAGAATATAATTGCAGATCTGTATTCCTTGTGCAAAAATAGCCGATTTCAAAAAAAAAATCGGTTGAATCGGAGTCCGGATGAAGGAGATATCGCTGATTTAAAAATCAGTGGGGTTGCAGACAATTTTCAGGGCAGCGAGTTTTGTGGAGCAGATCTAGAAGCCCTGGTGCAAGATCTGCAAGATCTAATTGTAAATCTGGAATCTTTGTAAAAAAAACACCTAATTTCAAAAAAAAATTCAGTTGAATCGGAGTCCAGATGAGGGAGATATCGCTGATTTAAAATCAACTCTTTTTTCAGAAATTTTGGGTGACCACAGGAGAGTAGCAGCGCAGATCTGAAATTCCAGTGTCTGAATCAGGATTTCTATCACACAGGCAGATGCAGAATGGTTGTTCCATTTCCAAAAACTGGTTATAATAGAGATTCTGAGCAATATTAACGAAACTGTGACAATTACAAATTTTCTCCAAGTAAGTCAATTTATCTCATGGAGAAGCTATATTTTACAGGGAAAGATAATGGTCTTACTATTGAAGAATACATAAAACAAAAAAAGTTCGTATGGGACAAAAGTTGGAAATGGTGGGTAGTGCAGAACTTTAGAGATGAGGCCACCACATGGTGGGGATTACTTAACCAAAAGAAGTGTTACAACCTGCCCGATGAAGAATTTGAAAAATTACTTTTAGACAGATGGTCTCATGCTAGAAAACAAGATAAGGAGAAACATGTGGGGTTATTTCCTACTGGTATATCTTTATTGCAGGTTCATGGATTCATTCAAAAGGAGAAGATCATTGTTTCTATCCATCCTAGTTGTAAACATAATTTTATCAGTGTTAATTTGGAAAAAAAATTGCAAGTCCCAGCAAAATAAATTGAACATACACAGGTTGATAATGAGGATGTTCAAGTATACAAGGATTTGAAGATTTCTATGGATAAATATGTGTTGCATGGTGATTTTTATGCTTCAGAGATGGATAATATGGATGTTGTTTTGGGATATCCTTGGATGGAATCCGTGGGTACTATCAATATTAATGTGCAGAAGAAATTCCTGAAGCTATGGTATAAAAAGAAGAAAATTACATTACAGGATATTTCCATCCATAAACAGGTAGATCACATGGAGGCTGAAGCAGAAGATGTTCAAGGGACTGACATATCAGATGATGAGCCTTTGATGATCAACAATCAAACACAAACAGAGGTTGCAGAAGAAAAGGTTACAGGTGATGATACATCAGAGGAGGGCTCAGTGGTTGAAGTCATATTGAAAAAGAAGACACCACAACAGGCACCACAGCAGGGTGAAGTCAAGAAAAATCCATCGTGGGTTAAAACTTCAACATATCATCACCCACATCACCCCGCAACAAAAACCCATTTGAGAAGAAAACGCACTGAACCTCGGGTCTGAATTTCAGAGCCTTTCGCGCTATATTTGCGGAGATATGATCTGAGTAAGTTGGTCATTTTGCAGACTCCTGAATTACATTCCAAACAGGTGACCTAGGGAAAATCGTCACAACTTTCTCTCTGGGGATCGGATTGAAATTTCATAAGAAGGTACAAAAAGAGGACAAACTGTAGCCTCTTGTACACATTTTTCAGATCCAAAGGTCGAAACAGTGACTCGTGGCACGTCATACAAGTTCTCTCTACTGAACTAGTCTATAATCAAGTCAATGTGGGAGATTTCGCATAACTCTTCCTTGGAGAATCCAATTTAGGTTAGAATTGTGGCATTGGAAAGAGGACGCAGAAGGCTACTACAAGTTGCAATTTCAGAACTGGAGGATCTGAATTTACAGAGATACATCAGATTCAATATCAGGCTTCTACAAAGTGAAAAAAAAGGTGTGTAGTTATTTTTTAATTTTTGCGTAACCTTGGTTTGAAGGAATTCAAAGGGCATAGTAAAGCATTATTATCGGTAACTAATGCCCCAAGGAAAGAAAATGCAAACACCTAGTAAGGAACCTGAAAGCCCTAGCATGACTCATGAAGAAGAGGAAGAAATGCTACATGATATATCAAACTTACAAGAACAAGTGCAACAAATGTCACGCTCACAAAAGCTAACAGAAGCTAAGATAAATGGCGTGGAATCTAAGATAAATGGCGTGGAATCTAAGATAAAGGGCATGGAAGCTAAGATGGATGATTCGAAGACAGATTTGAAGAGAGACATGACAGATTTGAAGACAGATTTGACAAATTTTCTACAAGAAATACTTACTAATGGTGAAAAGGTTGTAAATGAAACTCATGATGTGAACAAAAGAAATGTTAATCATGATTCCATAGACTCTAATTTTGGATCTAAGACCCACCATATTCCAAAAATCGATATGAGGAAGTTTGATGGTAAGGATCTCGCCACATGGATATTACAGATGGAGCAATTCTTCGATCTCAATAATGTGCAAAACACACAAAAGGTACGTATGGCAACTTTATATTTGGAACTAAATCAGTTTGTATGGTATCAATGGCTTTGCTCTCGTAAACAATTTATCACTTAGGAAATTTTTACGAAAGAATAGATAGCACATTATGAGGATACAAAAAGAAACACTTTTTTTAGCCAATTAATGTCTCAAACAAAAGGGTTCAATAATGGAGCACATTGAGGAATTCCAAAAATTGAACATAAGGGTAAAAGATATTCCAGAGGAGCATAGGATTGATGTGTTCATAGGGTCTTTAAAGGATAATATCCAACATGATTTTCGCCTTTGGGAACCTGATTCATTAGAGAAGGCATTCAGGTTAGCAAGAAAAATGGAAAGCAAAATTATGGCAACCAGGAAGCATACCACTCACAACTATAAAGACGGAAGTGTTGTTGCCCCTAGTCTTCCACAACCTATAAGGTTGACACCATAACAATTGGAAGAAAAAAGAGCAAAAGGGCTTTGTTACAGTTGTGATAGATGAAGAACAAATAAATAAAACCATATCTTGTAATGCATTGGCGGGAATTACCACTCCTCAAACCATCAAGATAGAAGGACAAATCAAGAAGAAAAAGGTAATAGTGTTGATTGATTCAGGAAGCACCCACAATTTTATTCATTGTAAGGTAGTAAAAGAATTGAATTGCTTCCTATATCCAACACCAGAGTGTCAAGTGATGATTGCAAAAGGAGGAACAATAAATTTCTCTAGAAAGTGCCATAATACCAAGCTATCCATGGGAGAATATGTACTGACTTGCCCAATGCTTTCCATTCCAATGGGAGGTGGTGATGTTGTACTAGGAGTCGAATGGCTACAATCCTTGGGTACAATAGCTTTTAATTTTCAAGAACTTTTCATCAAATTTTCTATGGAAGGAAAGGAAGTTGAATTAAGGGGTATTGAAAGGAAACCAGGAAAGATAATCATCTCTAATGGTATGACAAAGCTTCTAAAAAAGGAGCAAAGAGGTGTCATTGCACAATTATGTTCGCTAGATGTTTCCACATCGGAATCATCTATTTCTCCAGATCTCCAAAAAGTCCTGGACAATCAGTCCAAGGTACTTGAGACTCCCATAGGTCTCCCACCTATGCGTGATCATGATCATGCTATTCATCTGATTCCAGGAAGTGTTCCTCCAAACAACAGGCTGTACAGATATCCCTATGTCCAAAAGAGTGAAATTGAACGTATGGTTGCAGAAATGCTAGAGGCTGGTATAATTCAACCGAGTCAAAGTTCTTTCTCTGCTCCAGTAGTATTGGTGCACAAGAAGGATGGATCATGGCGCATGTGTCCAGATTATAGGGAGCTCAACAAGCTCACTATTAAAGATAAGTTCCCCATTCCTATCATTGATAAATTACTGGATGAATTGCATGGATCAATTTACTTCACCAAGTTGGATCTCCATTTAGGATATCATCAATTCAGAATGAAGACTAAAGTCATTCCGAAAACAACATTTAGAACTCATGAGGGTCATTATGAATTTTTGGTCATGCCTTTTGGCCTTACCAATGCACCTTCAACATTTCAAGGTTTGATGAATTCAATTTTCAAACCATTCCTTAGAAAATTTGTGTTAGTATTTTTTGATGATATACTAATCTACAACAAGTCTTGGAAGGATCATGTTGAACATGTTGACAGGGTGCTACAACTATTGGAGGAGAAACAATTATATGCAAAAAGATCCAAATGTTTCTTTGGAGTCCAGGAGTTGGAATATCTGGGTCATATTGTACCTCATGAAGGAGTTAAGGTAGACCCAAGCAAAATTAAAGCCATTAAGGAATGGAAAATCCCCACATCCATAAAGCATCTACGAGGATTTCTCGGGTTGACAGGGTATTATCGCAAGTCTGTTAAGAATTATGGGAGAATAACAGCACCTCTAACAACATTATTGAAGAAAGATGCATTTTCATGGACTCCGGAAGAAACAAAGGCCTTTGAACATCTTAAAGAGGCAATGTGCCAAGCACCGATCTTAGTTACACCGGACTTCACAAAAACCTTTATTGTGGAATGTGATGCTTCAGGAAATGGAATTGGTGCTGTTCTAATTCAAGATGAAAGACCCATTGCTTTTGAAGGTCATCCAATCAAGGAAAGTTTTTAAGCAAAGCTATTTATGAGAAGGAAATGTTGGCAATACTCCATGCACTTAAGAAATGGTGACCCTACCTAATGGGAAGACACTTCAAGGTAAAAACGGATCATTATAGCCTTAAATACCTTTTAGAACAAAGATTATCCTCTGAAGAGCAACAAAAGTGGGTCACAAAGATGTTGGGTTATCACTTTGAAATCATCTACAAAAAAGGGAAGCCAAATGTGGTGGCAGATGCACTCTCAATAAAGGATGAGGATGTGGAAGCATTGTTGTACACCATTTCTATTATCCAACCAGTTTGGATAAACGAAGCAAGGGAGGAATGGAAGAATGACGAAGAAGTGTGGGCACTTATTCGAAAGTTACAACAAGATTCTAGTACATCTAATACATTTAGCTGGCAAAATGATTCGTTATGGTACAAAGATCGCTTATACCTCTGTAAGAATTCCCAGCTAAAACAAAAGATTCTTATGGAATTGCACACTTCTCCCTTAGGAGGGCACTCAGGATTTTTAAAAACTTACCACAGGGTTAAGAAGGAATTTTTTTGGGATGGCCTTAAATCAAATATTCAAAAGTTTGTGGCGGAATGTTTGGTTTGCCAACAAAATAAGGTTGAAACAATTAAGACACCAGGTCTATTACAACCTTTATCCATTCCAAGCCAACATTGAGAGGAGGTTTCAATGGATTTTATCACAAGTTTACCCAAGTCTGAGGGAAAGAGTGTCATCATGGTGGTAGTTGACAGACTTACCAAGTATGCACACTTTTGTGCATTATCACATCCATTTAAAGCCAGTACAGTTTCTACTTCATTTATGGAAACAATTCAAAAGCTACATGGAAACGCAAAGATTATTGTAAGTGACAAAGATCCCATTTTCACTGGAAATTTTTGGACAAAATTATTTTCTTGTCTTGGTACTCAATTAGCTCATAGCTCATCTTATCATCCTCAATCTGATGGGCAAACTAAGATAGTAAACAAATGTTTGGAAGGATATCTTCGTTGCTTTGTATCTGATAAACAGACACAATGGGTCAAATGGTTGCCTCTGGCTGAATGGTGGTATAACACTTCCTTCCATACAGCAACCAAAATTACCCAATTTATGGCACTTTATGGGTATCAACCACCATCCATCACATCATATTTAAGAGAAAATTCTAAGGTTCAAGCAGTGGAACATCACATCTAACATCAACAACAAGTCCTCCAACTCTTAAAGGATAACCTCGTGTTGGCACAGAATAGAATGAAACAACAGGCTGATCAACATCGCAGTGAAAGAAGTTTTGATTTAGGTGATTGGGTATTCCTACGGCTACAACCATATAAGAAAATGTCCCTCAAGCAAGCTAAGAAGGATAATAAATTATCACCAAAGTATTATGGTCCGTACAAGGTGTTGCAAAAGATTGGTACTATGGCATACAAATTGGAGATTCCTGCAGCTTCTCGATTGCACCCAGTTTTCCATGTTTCATGCTTAAAGAGGGTTATAAGCGACAAGCTCCCAGTTCAAACAATATTGCCAGAACTTGACTAGGAAGGAAAAATTATATTGGAACTGGAAGCAGTCATAGAAACAAGAACTCGACAGCTACGAAATCGATCAATTTCAGAGTATCTTATCAAGTGGAAGAACTTATCCGCTGAGGATTCCACATGGGAGGATGAGAATTTTATGCAGAAGTATCTAGAACTACTCAAGCGTTGAGGACAACACTTTTTTTGAATGAGAGGGGCATGTTGGGTCCCTATAATACTAGTGATTACCCCATTACTATTGTAGTTATACCCCTTATTAATATTGTTGTGCCCGTATTGCTCCCATATTGTTATTACTGTGCCCCATAGAATCCCTCTATTGTTATTTTTGTGACATTATATTATTATTGATAGGTCAGCTGGATTATATTGTGACTCCTTAGACTCCTATATATAGGAAGGAGGTTTTGTCATTTGAATCATCCAAGAATTGTTCATTTATGTAATGTAAAGGAGGTTGACCCCTCGAAGAGGCTGAATTCTAAGGCGTTGATCTATCTTTTCTATCTTTTCTTGAGCTGGTTTCATAACAATTTCCCCAAAGTGCTAAAGGTACCTATAAACAAGTTATGGGGGCTCAGAGAATTTCTATGACTTTTGGAGGGACCAGACACTTAGCCCAATAATTTAAAATACCTAAAGCACTTAAATACCCTTCATCATTATTCACCCCTTCATAAAATCACTCATTCCCTTTATAAAGCTTTTCCTAAGTAAAATCCTATTTTTCTTAGGAAAATTAAAAACATTCTATCTACATGAAACCCTCATATATCATTAGCCTAAGGTATAAGTGTTGTATGATGAAATTCATTTTCGGAAAATATTTCACTTAGTGTTATCCCATTCATTTGTTCATATTAACCACTAATGTTATTATTATGTAATTCCCGAATAAAACAACATTACCCACACTCGTATTATGATATTATACAAAACCCCAAATTTTTACATATCCCACCCTGATGGTTAGTTATAAACACAATACAGTTTAAATAGGAGTTAATTAGTTAATCAGTAACTAATTAATAACCATTAATTCCCTGCCACATTAGCAAAGGGATTAATTAACCCTCACAGTTAATTAATAGCCTCCTCGTCCAATCCCATCACCCCCCATATGATTAATTAATTCCTTAATGTATTAGGCTCGCCTTCATTAAATCCCCATTATCTCAGAGCCTTGACAGTCTTCCGATTAGGTCCTCAAGATCTGACAGCCATTATGCAAGATTTATTAAGGGATTGGTCCCCTGTATAACTTATCTCTTTTTTATTATTAAAAAAGTTTTGATCCCAGTCCAATAGTCAATATTAGCGGTTGGTCAAATTAGTCATTGGAGGCTCTGCTTGGTCTATTTAACATGCTAAGCTAGATCTGTTTCTTCAACTTGTCCTGATGATGAACCACACTGGTTGGTTCGAAACGCGTCGAAAAATGATGTCTCATGTGATCTTCGCCGAAAAATATTTTTTGTAATCCATTATGCATATCATGCGACCCTTTGTGACCACACGTTAGCACATGATCACAAAGTGGTTTTTGCACAGTGCCTCCGCCACGTATCGTGAAATCAATAGAATCACTGGCTCGAGCTCTAATACCACCCTTTCCCCATAAGTGGTGCGATAGAAACCACTTACCACCTCCTACTAAATGAAAGAATGTCTCATCGTTCAGTTGCTACCAATTGTCATTTTCATTCACCTGCCAATACCAACCATTTACCCGTTTAAACACAAAAACCCAATTTTGCTCGTTTTCACCTGATTATGCAGTAAAACCCTATGTAACCTAGCTGCACCACTTGAAGCCTCTGTTAACTGATTTGAGCATGGTTTACCTCCTGAAAATCATTCTGGACTCACTCCATAGACCTCTCAAGGTCAAATGAAACATTTCTAACCTCCCGTGCAAACCAATGCTTTCTTAACAGTTTGTTTTGCTTGACAGGTGATCAGAAGATGACATCCTTGGATAAACAATCTTAATACTAGTCATAAGACTTGTTTACTCCAAGAGTGTTATCAAATCTATTCAAACAGAGATGGAAGATAAAACATTCAGTTGAAAGACAAGCAGAAGAAACATGAAATTAAATGATTTACTATTGAAATGGACAGTAAAAACCTAAAATATATAGTGAAGGTAAAAGGACACAGTAAAGAACAGTCAAAGCGTATTAGGATTAAAGATTATTATATTGAAGACCAAATCAAGTAAATCAGCTAGCATGAAGATAAACAACAGGGAAGATAGTTAGAAAGCATAGCATATAAATTCATGTCAAAGTGAAGACAGATGAAAAACAGAGCAGTAAAAGTAAAAAGTAAACAGTAAATAGTAAAAGTAAACATGAAGACATTAAGAATCCAGCTACAATGAAATTTATCAAAAGTAATAGTGAAAAATAGTTGAAAGGAATTTAAGGTTAAAAGATGAAATCAGAGCAGAAATGGTACATTCTTCAAAAATTTCATGTTTAAGTCATAGTTTTGCAGAAATGTTTGTTGCCAATCCAAGAAATAGTTTTAGAAATTGGAGGACGTTTTTGTTCCTAAAAGGTCCATATACAAAAATCTCTCTCACTTTTTACATAGGTATTACCAAGAGGGAGATAAGTGCATGTCTTCACAACCTATTTTTCATTTTGTGTAAAGTCCTCTTTTTGACATCGTTTTGCAGAGAATATTGTGAACAACTGGAGATGCATTTTGGGAAATGGAGAGAGGTTTATCTCCAAACCATTCCTATATACAAAAACCTCTTTCACTTTTTACATATCTATTACGGATTGAGATAAACAAGCATATCGTTGGACCCTAAGTTTGTAGAATTTCTGGGGCAAAATGCACAAAGGAAGGATGTAGTTAGTGATTGGGATGCCTCTTCATCAACTAGGAGTTGCTATCAAATTTGACTTTCTCTTCTTTTTCACCAGTAATACATAGAAATAGTGCTAAATAGATTCATTAGTTTGGAAAGGCATTTATTTAAGTTCTATTATTGTAAAACAATTTGAGATATTTGTAAACCAATCTTGATATTTTTTCAAGATATTTCAGTTTAGAATTAGTATAAATACTTCTTCATTTGAAGTACTTTGGGTGGATTCTTAGACATTGCTTTAAAACTAATTATTTGGGAATAAAATGTTGTTGGAAAAAAATTTGTATGGCTAGCTGGATGAAGAATTGATGCAAAGGACTTTTCACAAGATTCATGAGTCAGACACTGAATCAATAAGTCTTCTATATCTCACGTTTTAAAGTTTTCTTGTTTATTATATCAACTATGTTTCATATCTGAATGATAAACAAAAAATAATAATTCAGAAAGTGCTTGAGTGCAATCTGTTTTCAATTGTTATTATTCTTAATGTTTTCCTCTGAATTAGCATAAGCATCAAATTCTTAATTTCTCCTATTTCCTAGTTTATTCACTTTGATTATTTAGTAAAGAATTCTTAACTGCTCTTTATTGGTAATCATTCAAGCTCCCCCTTTTAAAATATGGTGAAGGATTCTTAATTTCCCTTCATCCCTTTTAAGCCCATTACATATTTTTAAAGTCTCATTGCTCCATGTTTAGCTATCTTGCCTTGTGAAACCATCCCTTGTTAAGAAACCAAATCTAGTTAAGCCATCTTCTTTGACTCCACTAGCCCAGTGGCCTAAACTATTCAGTCCCACCCCTCTGCTATTGAATTTCACCACCAAACACAATCAAAACCCCTAAACTTTCATAACTAGCCTAATATCTTTCAAAACAAAGTGAAAACTTAAACAGAGAGCCCTCTCTCGGTATAGATTGGCTAGATTCTGTACCTAAAAGTTGGTTTGTGGTTACCTCAGACACCTTTCCTCTTCCCAACAACTTCAAGGAAAATTTGAGTGATAACATAGTGGTGACTCCGCTGGGGAATGAATAGTTTGTGTGTTACTATTGTTTACTTTATAAACTACAGATGGTGCTTGAAGTTAGCCAAGTAGCCTTTGAATTTCTCTTGCTTTGCAATTGCATATTAGATGAATGTTGCTTCAGTCTATCTCCGGTCTAGTTTATGGACTAAACATGTGGTTTCAAAACATTCAACGAGTTCCTCATGTCAAATAAATCTTTAAGAAAGTTTGAATCTCATGTTTGCGGCCTCTTAAAGAAATCATAGAATTTGTTTTGAAAATTCATAAAAGAGAAAAATAATCATATAATACTCAAAATTTGACTTCCTGGAGAACTAACTTTTTCTTCAGAATTGTTTTACAGGTTTAGATCTGATCTTGATGGTGGGCAGGGATGAGACACACAAAGGTTAAAATCATCCACCTGGTGACTCCAAAATCAATTTTACTACTAAGACTCCACTGGAAGAATGAACCTGAAAGAACAATACGAAAAGACTGGGCTTTTAACTTGGATTGTTATCCAAGACATTATGTTCTTTCTAAACTGATAGAGTTTTCCAATGTATATTGTATTTTAGAGAATATTTTAGATTAATTTTTTAATTATTCTCTTTTTAAAATGGTAAATATAAAAGATCCTTGCACATTTGAGAATCATTCTGCTAACCCTTTTGATGATCATTTTCCAATCAAGAAGCCTCAAACAGTCAAGACTCTATTGTTCAAATATCTAGAGCTTCAAATTTCAGAGAAATTCCACAACCAAATAATCCATATTCCAAAGCATTAATAGTGAGACAGGATGGTCGGGTTTGTGGAAAATCTTTCATTTGATGAATGTTTAAATGAATTCAGGGATGAGTTATCAAAATTTCAGCTTGATGAAGATTTTTTTTTTTTCCAAAGGAAAAAACGGTAACCTTTTATTAAAGAATTAATGAAAAAGTTACACTAGTAGTTTCAATGAAACATTTCGTAAGCTGCCACATGGGCTCGCATAGTTACACACCGTTAGAAGGCTAACGTGCACAAAGAAGAAGAAAAGAGAAGAGGAGAGAGAAAGAGAAAGGGTAAGAAACTGAATTCCAGCAGTGAGTAAAGACTCACGCTTCAGGTTTTTCGCCCCTTTTTCTTTTCGACCTTACGCCACTCTCCTTGAGTGGGCTCGGTCGAAGCAATGACTAACTGTGTATCTACATTCTGTGTGCCTGTTTCTTTGTCTGAGTCTGATGTATCTGAGTGGTGATGCCGTTTGTTGCCTCCCACTGTCATCTCTGCCTGATTTTGGTGTGTCTCTGCCTGTTGTGAAGCCTTTTTGTCTGATATGATTTCCTTCTGATTCCCTGTTTCCGCTTCCTCTATGATGGTATCATGCGCTTCTGTTTCTGATTCTTCAACTTCTGGTGTCGGAGAGGCTTTCCTTTCCGCGGCTCTCTTCTTTGCAATCTCATCTATGTTCTACCAGCCTTTGGGCTTCCTTTCTTGTGGCTTGCTCTTGTTGAGGCTTTTGCATGCATTGTACAAATGACCTGTTTGTTGACATCCCCTGCATCTGAAGCCTGTATTCTCATAGTCCAAAGGTTGTTTCCACTGTGAGTTGTTGAAGTTCAGAATGATGCTTTCAGGTAAGCCTTGGCTGAGATCTAGCTTGACACATATTCTAGCAAAAGTGAAGATTCCTTTTATGTGTCTCTCTGAATCAATCTTTAACGTTCTTCCAAGGGTATTCCCTATAACTATTAAGGCCTTGGAATGCCAGAAATGTATCGGAAGATTATGCATCCTTACCCATACTGGCATCCTTGATACCACCATAGTATTGGCATCGAACTCCGGGAACCATGGAGTAACAAACAGTCCCGCACTGCCCCAAAACCATGGCCCTTCATTGAGAATTTTTTCCTTTTCTTCTTCTACGAGGAAAGTTACTATGAAGAAACCCTTCGAGCATAGGTGAATTTGGCAGTTTTTTGTCCAGGCCGTGTGAATCCATTGGTACAAAGCATCGGTTCTAGGCCAGAAGCCGTTAAATCTACAGATAACAGCATTTTTCTGTAGATCCGAGAAAATGTACTTTACCTCTGGTAAATCCAGAGAGATAGAAGGGCTCTCTGGCACTTGATCCATGATATACTGCCCTGGAGGTGCATTTACAGCTGTTTATTCTTTCCCCTTTGGAGGCTCTTTCCCTTTGGCTGCATCGCGGTATGTGCTTGTCGGTTTTGAAGAAGATCCCTTAGATCCACCTCGCAGTCGGTGATTGAGTATGATAGTTGAGTCCTTCGCAACCCTGTAATGCTGGAGTGTGTGTTGATCCTGCATGCAAAACCCTGAAAATAAAAGTATTTGTAATGCAGTTGGAATTCCGAGTTTGTCCTGGATCTCTTTTTTTAACTCCAGAATATTCATCCGTTCCCAGATCTTCATACAAACATGTCTACCTTCTGTTGATCTGATGAAAATTTGCTTCAGATCCGTTGTGTCTGCCTTGATCAAATCCCGTTTTTCGGAGTTGATATCTAGACCTGGTGAAAGCCCATTTTGCTTCTGCCTGGATCTAGCCAGATCTGTTAGATCCACCCTAGTTCTACAAAGTTTGGCCCGATCTGGTGTGCCATTTCCCAAATCGGGACTCATATTGAGGCTATCGCTCATTTGCATGACATGGTCTTCGAGCCCTCTGTTGAAAAACTATGTCGAGGTGGTTAGAGCCCAGATCTGCGCTGCAGAGAGCATAGGAGCCTCAAAACATCACGAGACCAGGTCCCTATTCCCCCCCCTTACTTGATCTACGGCTTTTCCATTTAAAATCCGCCCTGGATCGGCAGATCGAAAACACGGCGTACCAAAAAGGGGCATGGGAGCTGGCATACGCCTCTCTTCTCCATAATCGCAGTCAGATTTGCCTTGCCTGTGCAGAGCGTTCTCGTATGATGGCGAATCAAGGCGAGACAGTGTAAGGACCGATTGTTTTGGAGTATAAAACTCAGGACAAAAGCTTTCTGGTGCCGCCGTGAGGTAAACTACCTGCACCCTGAAAGAGGAGAAGCGCACCGGTCGCATTTTTCTGTGGCTCGACTCATAAAAAACCTTTTCGACAGCAGATCCGATCCAGGACCCAAGGCAGGCATCGAGTTCATAGTATCCAGTGGCCAGGCATCTTGCAGGTCCATAGCAGATCAGGTCTTTTGGGGCCGCGGCGGCGCAGAGAATGCCTTCTGAAACCCTAGGTCCATGGATCGCCTCCATCGCTCCGATTCCCTTTAGAACCTCCTTCATGAATATTTTTTAAGAGTTGTGTTTTTACAATTGTCAAAAGAAGAAAATACTCTAATGAAACTAAAATTTGTTTTCTTAATTTAGTTGTTGGAAAATATGAAAATGAAATTAAACTTTTGCATTCTCAAATTCAGTCATATAATTTCCGAGATCCTAAAGAATTCTTACAAAATCTTCCTTCTCCAAACCATGAGGAAATTGCACTACCTCTTGATTTGCAGATTAAGGATGATTATTCTTTCAAGAGAGAGACTGAAGAAGTAGTTGTAGGGTTTAGTATTGAGGATATAGCCGATAAATTAGAAAATGAAGGCCCAGAAGAAAATATCACACTTTATGCTTTTGTTGATCCTATAGCAGATTATATGGAGGTTCTTCTCAACTCAAATTCTTTAACATGTTTTCTCTATAAGGACCAAATACATCAGCAATGGCCTTTATATATCACAATTTTTATTATGTGGGTAAATGATCAAATTATGCTTCTAATTTCACTGACAATTAGTCAAGCAGTTCATTTGTTTCTGCAGTTGCTTGATTGACTTCATTGGCATTTTTGTATTATTTAATTCAACTTGTTTTTCAATAATATAGAGTAGGTAGGATTTTAGTTTGATTTAATTCAATTTTCAGTAGATTATGAAATAAAACCTTAAAGATTTGAATCCAATCAAAAGGCCCTAAGATCTTGATGATTTACTAATTTGGTTTGAAGGTTGCAGCACCTTTTAGTTTCAGGTCAGATCTCAAGTTGTGCAGGAAAAGGTTAAAAAGATTTTTGATAAAAAGACCAAGACTAAAGATTCCTACCTAAGTTACAAGGTGCTCAAGTGGGATTCAAGAAGGAAGAATAAAGGTTTGGTGTTGATTGGATGGTCAGATTGTGAAGTTGAAGCCCGAAGAGAAGGCCCTAAGCTCCAGAAACATTACTGTCATACATACAATAAAGAAACAAGCACAAGAAGATTCATAGTCTAGTCAAAATCATTTAGAGGCCATCTAATCTACTATTCTTGACTTTCCATTAGGAAAAGCCATCCCCAAGTGGAGCCAGTGTTATGCTTCTATATCAATAGGTGTCATATATCATGATTGACTAGATGATCTATGTAATATGTTCATACCTTTACTTGTTGTAAAGGTTTTCCATATTATCAAAAAATCATAAAATTTAAAAAATGTAAAGAGAATATACCCTAAAAGAAAAATCAAAGGGTAAAAATAATAAGATGGTCAAAAAAGTGAAAGAAAAGGAACCCCACCAAAAGAAAGACCAAGGAAAGTGTGCAAGTCTAAATGCCACTACATTTTTATTTTTTCATAATAAACAATTGTGTGCAGTTTGTCACCTATGCCACAATTCATGAATAGTCAAAATAGTTTAAACTTAACTAGTTTAGATTTTCAATTTCATGTTTGAGAAGTAGAGAATAAAATCTGACCAAAATGTTTAATCTTGGCAGATAAGTAGACAGGTAGAGTGAATAAAATGAGCTCAACGGTTTACTCTGAGCCCTTGGATTTAATAAGGCTAGTCCTAGATAGATATCTACATGTAAAAGAAAAGAAAGTGTGAAAAGGGTTTGCTAGTGTAAGTGCACCCTAATAAAGAAGTAAAACTGCTAGGATAAATTAGGTAGGGTAAGTAGATGATGGTTGCATAATAAATGTGTGGTGAATGGTTAAGTTTAATGCTTAGATATTTTTCTTTCATCACTTGGACAAAGCACAACTCACATTGGAGACAACACTTCGAGGATACAAAGTCAAACTAATTAACTTCCTTACTCCATTTTTCCCAAAAAATTCACTAAGTTCCCCAAAGTGATAAAGGTACCTATAAACAAGTTACGACGGCTCAGAGCATTTCTCTGACTTTTGGAGGGACCGGACCCTTGGTCCAATAATTTAAAATACCTAAAGCACTTAAATCCCCTTCATCAATATTCACACCTTCATAAAGTCACTAATTCCCTTTATAAAGCTTTTCCTAAGTAAAATCCTATTTTTCTTAGGAAAATTAAAAGCATTCTATCTACATGAAACCCTCATATGTCATTAGCCTAAGGTATAAGTTTTGTATGATGAAATGCATTTTTGGAAAACATTAAACTTAGTGCTTTCCCATTCATTTGATCATATGAACCACTAATGTTGTTATTATGTAATTCCCGAATAAAACAACATTACCCATGCCCGTATTATGATATTATACAAAACCCCAAATTTTTACATATCCCACCCTGATGGTTAGTTATAACCATAATACAGTTTAAATAGGAATTAATTAGTTAATCAGTAACTAATTAATAACCCTTAATTCGCCGCCGCATTAAGAAAGGGATTAATTAACCCTCGCGGTTAATTAACAGCCTCCCCGTCGAATCCCGTCACCCCACATATGATTAATTAATTCTTAAATGTATCAGACCCGCCTTCATTAAATCCCCATCATCTCATAGACCTGACAGTATTCCGATCAGGTCCTCAAGATCTGACAGCCGTTATGCATATCGTGCGACCCTTTATGACCACACGTTAGCGCGCGATCACAAAGCGATTTTTGTACAGTGCCTCTGCCACGCGTCGAGAAACCAATGGAGTCACTAGCTCGAGGTATAATACCGCCCTTTCCCCATAAGTGGTGTGATAGAAACCACTTAGAGCTTCCTACTAAATGACAAAATGTCTCATCATTCAATTGCCAGCAATTGTCATTTTCATTCACCCACCAATACCAACCATTTACCTGTTTAAACATAAAAACCCCAATTTTGCTCGTTTTCATCTGATTGTGCAGTAAAACCCTACGTAACCCAGCTACGCCACCTGAAGCCTCTGTTAACCAATTTCAGCATGATTTACCTCCCTAAAAGCATTCTGGACTCACTCCACAGACCACTCAAGCTCAAATGAAACCTTTCTGACCTCCCCTGCAAACCAATTCTTTCTTAACATTTCATTTTGTTTTACAGGTGATCAGAAGACCACATCCTTGGATAAACAGTTGTAATACTAGCCATAATACCTATTTACTCCAAGAGTGTTATCAAATCTATTCAAACAGAGATGGAAGATAAAACATACAGTTGAAAGACAATCAGAGGAAGCATGAAATTAAATGATTTGCTATTGAAATAGACAGTAAAAACCTAAAATATACAGTGAAGGTAAAGGACACAATAAAGAACAGTCAACGTGTATCAGGGTTAAAGATTATCAGATTGAAGACCAAATCAAGTAAATCAGCTAGCATGAAGATAAAAAGTAGGGAGGACAGTTACAAAGCATAGCATACAAATTCATGTCAAAGTGAAGACAGATGAAAAACAGAGCAACAAAAGAAAAATGTAAACAATAAACAATAAAAGTAAACATGAAGAAATTAAGGATTAAACAAATATGAAAACACTTTCACCAGCTACAATGAAGTTTATCCAAAGTAAAAGTGAAAAACAGTTGAAAGGAATTTAAGGTTAAAAGATGAAATCAGAGCAGAAATGGTACATTCTTAAGAAATTTCCTGTTTAAGTCATAGTTTTGCAGAACGTTTTTTGGCCAATCCAAGAAGTATTTTGAGAAAATGGAGGAGGTTTTTGTTCTTAAAAGGCTCATATACGAAAAACTCTCTCACTTGTTACACACGTATTACCAAGAGGGAGACAAGTGCATGTATTCACAACCTACTTTAAAGTTTGTGCAAAGTCCTGTTTCTGACATCATTGTTCATAGAATATTGTGAACAGCTGGAGATGAAGTTTCAGAAACGGAGAGAGGTTTATCTCGAAAGAATTCCTAGCTACAAAATTGTCTTTCACTTTTTACATATCTATTACGGATAGAGATATACAAGCGTATCATTGGACCCTAAGTTTGCAGAATTTATGGGGCAGAATGCACAAAGGAAGGATGTAGTTAGTGACTGGGATGCCTCATCATCAACTAAGAGTTACTATCAAATTTGAATTTCTCTTCTTTGTCACCATTAATCCATAGAAATAGTGCTAAATAGATTCATTAGCTTGGAATGTCCTTTATTTAAGTTTTATTATTGTAAAACAGTTTGAGATATTTGTAAACCAATCTTGATATTTTGTTCAAGATATTTTAGTTTAGAATTAGTATAAATACTTCTTCATTTGAAGTATTTTGGGTGGATTCTTAGACATTGTTGTAAAACTAATTATTTTGGAATAAAGTGTTGTTGGACAAAATTTTGTATGGCTAGTTGGATGAAGAATTGATGCAAAAGACTTTTCATAGGATTCATGTGTTAGACACCGAATCAATAAGTCTTCTATATCTCATGTTTTAAAGTTTTCTTGTTTATTATATCAATTGTGTTTCATATCTTAATGATAAATGAAAAAGAATAATTCAAAAAGTGCTTGAGTGCAATCTGTTTTCAATCGTTATTATTCTTAATGTTTTCCTCTGAACTAGCATAAGTTGTGAATTCTTAATTGCTCTTGTTTCCTAGTTTATTCACTTTGATTATTTAGTAAAGAACTATTAACTACTCTTTATGGGTAATCATTCAAGCTCCCCCTTCTAAAATATAGTGAAGGATTCTTAATTGCCCTTCATCCCTTTTAAGCCCATTACATCTTTTTAAAGTCTCTATTTCTCCATGTTTAGCTATCTTGCCCTGTGAAACCATCCCTTATTAAGAAACCAAATCCAGTTAAGCCATATTCTTTGACTCCATTAACCCAATAGCCTAAACTACTCAATCCTACCCCTCTGCTATTGAATTTCACCACCAAACACAATCAAAACCCCTAAACTTTCATAACTAGCCTAATATATTTCAAAACAAAGCTAAAAATTAAAGAGACAACCCTCTCTAGGTACAAATTGGCTAGATTTTGTACCTAAAAGCTGGTTTTTGGTTACCTCACACACCTTTCCTCTTCCCAAAAACTTCAAGGAAAATCTGAGTGATAACACATCTTTCAGAAAATGGATTTAAAACATTGGCTCATGTTGAAGATGAGAAAAGTTCCTCAATATGGGGGCAAGGATGACACTTAGTGCATCACCTTAATCTACAAGGAAACTGGACATATCTCTGACGACATTTCATAGCCTATCTAAATGAATTCGATGTGGCATCAATGATAGGGAGGATTCACTGATGTGGACTCATTCAATCTCTAGAAACTACATAGATGTTTGCATCAATGACAACACCATTCAACAATATCCCCTTTGTCATTGATGGAAACACACACACTCCCCCTCAGATTTTTGCTCCCCCTAACTCCATGCTTTGATCTTCCTTTCTTGATTTCTCTCCCCTTTGACATCAATGGAAAGGAGTTACTACCCCTAACGAGATAGACTATTTTTCTCCCCTTGACATATTATGCCTTTCACAACTTGCCATTACCGAAAAGATTTATCACAAGTCCATATATAATCTTATTGCTCCATAAAGTTGACAAATCTGCCCACTGTGTTGATTACTAATTTGGTGACTTATTCCAATTTACTATTTTCCAACCTACTACTTAGACTCGCCCTCTTAAGAATCCACAGGATAGGGAGTCTTCAAGTGAATTTTTCATAATGATATATGTATCTATGTTGTTTCAGGATCATCATCATGAACTTTGATATTTTCTTCTCCATTTGTAGATTCATCATGGTTTTGTGTCTTTTCAATTCTTAAAAGCATGGCCTATGGTATTTCTCCATTCACCTATTCTTCTTGCTCTTTTTTTCTTATCCAAACATTCTTGTTCCTAAAATTGGTTTTTTCTCTTATGGAAGACTTCATTATGCTTCTGCAATCACAAGCGATATGTCCATAGTTGTGGCCTTTGAATCATTCTACATTTTTCTTCTAAACTTCCTTTCTTAGAGATACTATCTCTACTTCCAATTTTTATTTTTCCTCTATACTTTTTTCTAGTTGGTTTTTTAATGTTTCTTCAATATTTATGACCTCTTCTAATTGGAATTTTAGGTTGGTGATGATATTCTTTGATTCTTTAGCCTTATTGTTGAGACTTTTATTATGTTCCTCTAGTTCATTCAACTCATCCTCCAATATATTAACATTATTCCTTTGTTCTTTTAGATCCCTAAAGCGTTGATAAGTTCTGTTTCAAGGTCTACTTCACCTTCTTCTTTAGCTTCTTTAGGATATTTCTTTCGATTTTCCTTTGCAATCAATAAAATCCTTCTTGTGTCACTTTCACTTTTTCTTCTTCATTAGAAGATGTGTTGTCTTCCTTTGAGTAGAGGGTTTTCTTGAAGACCTTACTTTTACCTTATTTCTTGTATATTTTCTGATTTTTCTGCTTATGAAGACTTATGCAGCATAGGAGCTCAATATGGCTAGTTTACTTCTATTTGTTAGATGGAATGACCCTCACATAGTGAGTTAAGTAACTATTGTCACAAATAAACAACAATCTTATCAGATTATGGAAACCTGGTTCCAACAATCCTCCAAGGCACCTAGGGTGAGATTTCATCCACTCTGTGGGTGATGGTGAAAGGGTCGGTGGTGCGTGGGTTTGTTGAGCGACACCTCACACCAAAATAAGTTCTATCTGAACCCCACCCCAACAAACAACAATACTAACACTAGAACAGGGAAATATTTGTGTGCATGTTGAAGACATGCATGCACACTCAAACATTTTTATAAGTGTACGACCATTCTACAACCAATATTACACTCTCATGAAGGAATCATCCACAAGGGGGCTAGTTAAATATTTAGAGGGAAGCTTACTACCTTATATCCTAACAATTATGATACATTTAACTACATTTTAAGGGGAGTATTAAAATAAAATGCCTAAGATTTAGCTTTGTTGATTCCCATATTTGATGTGTTCATGAATTCCTCCAATAATTTGTGCAGAGCTTTTGATTATTTAACAATGGAGATGTACACATATGGTATCATCAACAAATTGTTAATGTGAGATGGGTAGATCTTCCTAATTTTTTTTAATCTATTCCTTCCACTACAAGGATAAAAAGCAAGGGAGACAAAGGATCCCATTAATGTATTCCTCTTGATGGGGAGAAAGTGCTTGTAGTGGATCCATTTAGTAGCACTTAATATAATGATGAAGATATTAATTTTTTTATCCATTTAATCCAATCTCTGGAAAAGATAAACACTAAGAGAACTTGGAAGAGGAAGGATTGACTTATTTTATTAAAAGCTTTGGGCAGGTCTAGTATAATGAGCATTCTTGTCCTTTTGCAATTTTTAAGTAATGTATGACTTCATATGAAACTAGGACCCCATCTAGAATATTCCATCCTTAAACATATCATTTTTTCTTCGATGAGACTAATTGAGGGAGAATAGTATTTAATCGATTCTATTTTACCTGTATGATTATGTTTTATATCACATTACATAGGGAAATGGTACTAAGTCCACTTGGGTCAACCGCTCTCTGCTTCTTATGGAATTTATGAGGAACGATAATATTGACACATTTCTCCTATACTTTTATATAGTTTCCAAAATATCCTCTCCAACTATTGGCCAAGAGGCCTGGAAGAAATCATTTGCAAAACTGCCTAGTCCTAGCCCCTTGATTTTAGGCATTGTCTTAATAGTTGTTTCCACCTCCTCTATGGATATGTTTCACATCAATGCACCATTATTCTCTTCAGATACCAATCTAGGATGTGACGAGTCATTATATTTATAGCTTCTTCTCTATTTGGTTTTGTATCTGTCAAAAGAGTTCCATAATAACACACCACATCAGATTCCATTTCCTTCTTGTCCTTAAGTTTGTTTCATACCAGGTCTTTGAATGTTGTTATTCTATTGTAGTTCCTATGTTGTATAATAGAGTTATGGAAGAAGGATCTATTCATTTTCCCCTCCTTTAACCATCTGATACACTATTTATACCTCAACAAAACCTCTTCCTATTTCCTTCACTATTCTAGTTAGGATAATAAGCTAGCTTCCTCCTTGATCAATTCCTCCAATTGTCCTTCCCTGATTACTTCCTATTGAACTTGGCTAATTATTTCCTCTAACTCTTTTTTAACTTGGAATATGTTTCCAAATTTTTCCTTGTTCCATTTTTTGACCTGGGCTTTAACATGTTTCATATTTTTCTAGAATCTATACATTGGATATCCTTCAATGTTATCAACTTCAATCCACCATTCTTTAATTTTTTGTTTGAAATTTGAATGTAAAATATAGAAGCACTAAGCCTGAATGGTGTGTTTTTGGGGCTTTCTTTGATGTATAGATTTAGGTTAATCATCCAATGATCAAAACCTCCACATAGGATAATTAATGGTTACACATAAATATCCTTTTCCATCAAGATTTATGAGATTAAAAATTTATCTAGGATAGACACCATCTATTGGTATCCTCCCCTTATATCATTCTAGGTGAAGACTCCATAGATGATGTCCCAATCTAGAAGATGTAAGTTTTCCATCACCTCCTCTAATAGTTTTTCCTCTCCTTCTAGATGTTGAATTCCTCCCTTTTTTTATAGTGATTTGATCAAATTAAAATCTCCTCCCAAGATACAAGGTATATTCCTTATGAGTGGTTGAAGGTTATAAATAGATTTCTGAAAACTTGTTTTATCTCTCCAGAATTAGGTCCATAAATATTGGATAAAAGTAGACTTGATTCGAGCATATAGGTTGGAATTGCATGATTAACATTCTAAAAGAAGAAAACATGTACAATACTAATATTTATTTAGGGTTCCATAGAATTTCCAATCCCCCTACGTTTCCTTATGCATCTATTATTGTAGATTAACATATTCTAATGTTTGGTGGTTATTGATTATATCTTCTTGGTGGTACTTTTTGTTTCTTGAATCATCATGAAGGTTGGTTGATCCTTCCTACATCTATTTATGAGAAGTATTTTCTTACCTTTATAATTTAGGCCCCTGTTATTCTAGGATATGATCTTCATTAGAGTTATGGTTATTGAAGGGATAAGCCTCTGTTATCATATTTATTAGCCTTAATTTTACTAGAATTTCTCCCAATTCTTCTAAAAAAAATTAATTTCTTTTGAAATCCCTTTTCTTGTCTTCATTATGCATCTTTGGGGTACTTTTGAAAGAGTGTGTATCGACACCTAGATTAGAGCTAGAATGAATGGGGATATTTTCCTTTCTAGGCTGCTAACATTCTTGGAAATTCAGGTGGATCTAGATCCATGTACTCTACTTCTACAATTTCCTACTCCACCTTTGTTTCTGTCATGATTACTTATTGCATGAAGATCTTTGATGAAATCCTCATTTTTCTTGGGTTTTCAACCATATTGTTTGAGGCAATTATTGATGCCTATTTCCTCTGCTTAAGGTGATATGAGCTTTCTATGTGAGAAGTTTACTTTGGCTCTTATCTAGACAAAGTTTTTGGATTTGCTAATGATTTAAAGTTGTTGCTAGTTTTGGGGATTTTATAGAAAGTGGAGGTGGAGGAGCTCTCTAATTTCACTTGTAGGATAGGGGATCTTCAAAAACTTGGGATCCTTATTCTCCTGCTAAGTTGCTAGGGAAATTTTTGCAATTAGGGGAAATCCTTGAATAAATGTAAATATTCATGGCATATCCTGCATCTACATGGGATGTGCTCATAGTCTAAGGTCATTTTCCATACCACGTCGTGGTAATAGATGTTAATAAATTTTGGAAACAGTTAAAATATGTTCATATACACACAAATTCTTGCATAGAATATGTGTGATGCTAACTTTATGGCTTCTAAGGTTTCTAGAAAATATCCCAATGAATTTCCAATTCCTTCCAATTTCTCTTCTTCCCATAACTCCATTAGTAAGGAATGCATTCAAATTCAGACTAGGGTTGCCTTGAAATCTTCTTTTCTTAGACTAAAGAAATATGTTTAGAATCTTAGAGATAGACTAGTTGAGTTATAAAGGTATGGGATGTTTTCAAATATTCATATTTTATTTTCCAAATTAGAAAAGATGATAGTGCAAAAAACAAATTTGGCTCCTAATTCAAGCTTCATTTATCCTTTTGGCTTCCACTTCTGTTAAATCCAATATGTTAATGCTTTCTCTGAGGGCCACATCCCTAGATGTTTAACAATCAAGGCATGATCCTTTATATATTGAATTTATTCTCCTATCTTGCTCAATTAAACCTCAAACTTCACACAAAAAACTACTTTTGACAAGCATCTACATAGAGTTCATCGTTGGGGCTGCGATTTCACTTGACCTAATGGTGAGTTACTTAATTCTCCATTTGAGATGAATTATGAGAATGGTTTTTTTAAAATTTAGGAATTGCATTCTAGTGGTTCAATTTATTGTCACCGGTGACTAAAATATTGTAGGAGGGAGAATCCCTCCCCACTATGGCCCATGTCATGCGTAGAGTCATACAAATTCCCTAGAAAGTGATGTTAGAGGCTAAGTTTTTAATGGCTACATAGCTTGAGTGTTTTCTACTCAAATAAAATGCTATTAGTTCCATTGTAAACCTTAATTGATTAGTTTTGTGCTAGAATTAAAATAGTTAGCTTGTGTTTGATTCAAGAACATTATAGTCCTTTCATGTTTATTTACAATGATGTCTTATAATTTGCATGAAATTCTTATTTGATGAGTTTTCATGTGTATTCCCCTTATCCATAATGATATAAGTCAATACTTGCATTGGATTTGTTAGAATTGACTTTGGTTCTTTTCTCTTATTCTCCTGGGGTTTTTGTTCACTAGCAAGGATTTCATAACAATGTTCTACCACACCTTTTCTATCTCATCTTTCTACATGTGTAACAATTAACTTAAATGTTGTTTTTATTTTCTAAAGAATAATTACATATATGGTAATAACATTTTTGAAAGGCCTAAAATCAATAGTGACTTTATTCAATATATATGCTTAAAGAGATATCCTCCATCCCCATAATCATTTTGATTGAGTTGGGAATGTTATATTCATCATTTTCATATTTTCTCATTCTGCATTTTCTTATTAATAATCATTTAAGACTCAAAGACAGCCAATAGAGTTTCAACGATATCAAGCTCTTATTTTTTTATTCCCCACTACCCAAGGAAATGTTTTTAATGACTCCGTAATTTCTTAGGCTACTATTCGAATGCATATTTTTTGTATATCTGATTTGTGCAAGAAAAACCTCATACATTGGTTCCCGATGTCACCTATAAACCACATACACTATATAGCAAGTCTCAATGCATTTTTCTTGTTATTTACCTTTCCAAGTCTATTAATATACATATATTAGAAATATTCCTAACTTTCTAAACCCAAACTCATCACTTGCCCCAATGCATTGAATGGAACAAGAAGCATTCCCCTCAAACCATCACATGTTGAAACTATAATCATTGTGTACACCCCATTATCATTGGAAATATATGAAGTCAAATCCCTATACACTATCTATAATGCAATGTAAAGAAATATCTTGCTATCCCTACCACTAACACTTATATCTAATATGTTAGTTATGTAATGCCTACCTTCCAATAAATTATAATGATAGACTATCTCCATTACACACATGCTAGCTATCTCATGTAATGATACCTCAAAATCTACACCTCATATATGCATATTCTCATCAAAATAAATAATTATATGTATATGTTTTCCTTTTTATCAGTGGTTGTGTCATCTCATCCATTGTATCTTGTATATGTCTCTTTCATTCCTAGTTAAAGAAAAGCATAGAAAATGGTAATAAAAGTGGACTTTAGGAATAATTCCTCACTTTACATAAGTAGGAATTACTTGCTTAACCAAAGGAAGGATAATGAGAGAGAGAAATGGGTTGTATAAATATATTATTTATTTCCAATGTGGTTTTTTTTATAGTGGATAGTACAGTGATAAGGAAGAAACTAGTGATTTACTTTAATCACCCACTAGAGTTGCCCACCATAGACTATTAACCCACTTATTAAAGAAATTCTTACTATGGAATCAATTTGGTAATTGCAAAATTCATCATATGATCAACTCTTTCTCAATTCATTGAAGTGTAATTACATAGATAATATAACATAACTAAACATATATGAAAATGACTAGAAGAAATGGAAAACGGTAGTGCAAAATCTTAGAATTATTAAAATGTCACTAATTTCTGCACCCACCCCATAGAGGGAGGAACAAATGCTAAAATAAATTCCCTAGTTTATGAAAATATCATATATTTTGAGGTAACTGTACACCAAGATATCCAACAACAAAAGGCATAATGGGTGGGACAAATGACCAAACAACATCATTGCTACTCCAAGTTACCTTTTTTTCAACATCATGGTCAGCTACATATTCATTACATATCAGTGATATACCTATTAAACATCATTTTTCATTATTATACACACTATGACCTATACGTTCATTGTCCACATCTTCAAGTGTCATGAGGTTTCCCTATGTCTCTATGTAGTCCATCTAAGCATTTGTGTCTACTAATGCTTCACTGCTTCTTAAACTTGCATACCATTTTAGTGGGTGAGCACAATTTTGATAGGAGGGTTCCACTCTTCCTACCCTTATTCCCCCACATGGATGGATGGGGAAAGCACATCATGTTTAACTTGAATGAGTAAAGCATATATATAGCATTTTTTCAAATCATATCAAAATATTGTTTTTGGTATGATACTATGTTATTTTGAACATAAAACATAGATACATATTGAACTAGTAAATATAATTAGCATGATAATTGTATTATATAACAACTATGCTCCAAATCTTTGTAATGTTGAAAATGTAGTTCTTCTAGTCACTCTTTATATAAGTAACTATGTTGCACGTTAGCTATTACATTCCATAGCTAATAGATCTGGAATTTCCTAGGTAAATAACCTAAAACTGCAATAAGGCTTGATTTGTATTATGTGTGGAATAGAGGCAACTTGGGGAACAAACCTATGATATATAAAAAAGGATATATGTAAAAAAAGGATATATGGAAAAATCCATTTTCCATAGCACCCCAAGAAGTTTTGGGGTCATAGTGGTTGTCCTATGAGGTGATGGCTTCAAATTCAAAGTGGGATAGGGTATGTACACCTCCATAAATTATTATTATTGCATATCGACATAAATTTATTTTATATTCTCTTCCTTCACATAGAGTATATTAGTTATTATTAGTCATGCAACACTATCTAATAATTATGGCATGGTATGATAACATTGATTAAACACCTCCTTTTTGCATGCCTTTATCAAAATTTTGGTGCCTTTTGCGACAATATTTCAATTGAATTTCAAAATATGAAATCTCATTATGAAAAATTTCTTCATATTAGTGATGGATCATATTTGCTTCTAATTTAAAATCCTATTAACCATGTATGTACATATATTATGGAGATTTATCTTAATCAAGGTTTCTTTTGTTTTAAATTCTACAAGAGTTAAGAATAACGTATCTATGCATTTCTTAGTAAAGGCATCAACATCTACCATATATGTACATTTCTTAACGAAGGCATCAATTATATATGTACATTTCTTAGGAAAGGTATCAATCATATATGTACATTTCCTAGATAATGCATCAACAAAGATAAAAGAACATTAAACTTACAATCCAAACAACATTAACCTCATTATGTTCATTCTCATGTGCCCAATTTTTGCATGTTTATGTGTCACACTCTTTCATTTTCTTATCTAGAAACATTCACATTATTCTAATAATACTTTAAGTGTAAACTCAAGAACAATGAAATGTATCATTTACAAACATAATGCACAGACTAAGGGAAAAAATAAGTAATAAATGTCCTCACTAAGAATAAAATATTTGGTGGTCTTGATAAGTATTTTCCTTTGGCTTTTTGTTTATATTAACATGATTAATTACAAAGGTCTTATCTTATGTACAAAGAAATGGATGGAATCTCACTAGATTTCCATATTCTTAGAGCCCTATAAAAAAATAAGCCTCATTTTTACAACTTTTCATCATAAAAGGGTGAAGCCAAAATATATGTTCAAATTTAATCAAACCAATCTACTTATTCTTAGTGAATTATATCTTATAATTTTTGTTTAAGAAAAAATAATTTCATTAGTCTAACAATACTTTAAGTGTAAAATATTTTAGAATGTTCTACACATCTCTTTCCCTCTACCTTAATGCAAACCCAGGAAAAATTAAACATATCATTTACAACCTTAATGCTTGGAGCAACATTTATGCATTGACGAGATTCTTATATAATATATGGAGAAGGTAACATAATTAATGTTATCATGAGATCTATGCAATAGAAATTATCCTTTAAACCCACCATGACATGCATGTTTTGCATGGATTGAGAGATAAAATGAACGATAAAAGTCTTCACTAAGAATATCATATTTGGTGGTCGTGATAAGTAATTTCCTTTGGCTTTTGTTTATATTCACCTAATGAATTACAGAGGTCTTATCTTATGTACAAAGAAATCAATGGAATCACACTTGATTTTCATATTCCTAGATCACTATGAAACATGAAGGCTCATTTTATTGTTGTTATAGTGTTTTGATGAAACTACCACCCTTCAATAAATTTCTCAAGGTTTATAATAATTTTTTTACTCACATTTATAACAAATATGACTCTTATGATTAAGTATAATTGTGACAGGTTTGAGATATTAATTTAAGATATAATGTTTTATCATCATTTGGATACACTATATTTATGACCTCATGTCTAAAAATTTAATTTGTTTTCAAAACTTCGAAATTCAATTGAAAAAAATAAATATAACTTGCCATTAATGATTTTTATTTTTATTGAGTCATTTTTATTATTCTAAAAATTAAAAATACAATATTTAATTTTAAAATTTATATTCATCTTTATCTTTATCAACTAAATTTGAAGTGCCTTATTAGGCTCTTTGTCGTTGTTCTTCTCAGCAAATTCTATCTTAAAATTGTTGTTTAAGCCAAAATTGATGGGCTTGTAATGTAGAGTACCACTCTTCATTTATTCTATGACACCCTCATTTTGTTTATCAAACCCGTGACGTCAAACATAGGGACAATATTATTAGCCACAAAATCCGCGGAAAATGGTGATATTTATCATTGGGCTCTTATTATTATTCCTTGTGGTAGGCTCGATTGGGACTATTGTAATCAATATGGTGATTGGTAACATTAGTATAGCTTGTAGTTAGTCCTCCCCATCATGTATAAGCAAAGTTGTCAGTCCCAGATAGTTTCACCATCTTATTTGGCCTCTTCCCAAGGCTGAACATATATTATATGAGTTTTTTGGTCGTATATGTTCATAGTGTAGACTAATACTACGAGACTAATAGTAACATTAATCTACATGATAAAATGCTATGTTATTTTTGCAGTGCTTATACTTATTTAGGGTAATTATCACTTCCTTATAATTGCCACATGCACAACCATGCAAATTTCATGTGCCACACACACCCTGTTATATACGTAGGGGGGATAATATGGGGTACCAAGGGAGGTACCCAAGGTAATAATGTAATAATGGGATGGGCCATAGTAATAAATAAGGTGGTTAACCCATATCATGTAAGGGACCACAAGTAGTTAGTAATAATGTAATGGGCCCATGGTATTAGTCGATGGTATGAGGGAACCATGGTAATGATCCATTGTATTGTATGTATGAGGCCTATATAGAGGCTAGAGACTCCACGTGAAGGATAGTCAAGGATTATTTTATGAACAAGCATATGGCTTGTGGAGTGTTCTCCTTCCTTAAGGAGTGAATGTATAGTGTTGCCCTACCTTAAGGGTTTGATCAATAAAGAAGCATTTCTATCTATTTCTCTCATATTATTCTGGGTTTATTTGCATTTTCTTATAATTTCATATCATATCTATAATATTTTCGGGTTAGATCTATAACAATTGGTATCAGAGCACTTTATTGGGCACAAAAGTGGAGAATTTTTTTTAATTTTTTGCAAGATTTTGGGGGCGGCGAGTTTGCAGATCAGATATGTATGTTTTAGTGCAAGATTTGCAAAATATAATTGCACATCTATATTCTTTGTGAAAAAATAGCTGATTAAAAAAAAAAATTTGGTTGAATCGGAGTCTAGATGAAGGAGATATCACTGATTTAAAAATCAGTGGGGTTGTAGAAAATTTTCAGGACATCGAGTTCGTGGCACTGATATAGACTTCCTGGTACAAAATCTGAAAAATATAATTGCATATCTGGATTCTATGTGAAAAAATACCCGATTTCAAAAAAAAAATCGGTCGAATCGGAGTCCGGATGAAGGAGATATCGCTGATTTAAAATCAGTTATTTTTGCAGCAATTTTGGTGACGACGGGAGTGTGGTAGCGCAGATCTGAAATTCTAGTGTCTGGATCAAGATTTCTATCACATGGGTAGAAGCAGAATGATTGTTCCATTTCTAAAAACAAGTCATAATAGGGATTCTGAGCAATATTAACGAAACTGTGACAATTTCAAATTTTCTCCAAGTAAGTGAATTTGTTTTTCAAAACCCTCTTCATGGCGACTCTATGTTTTACAGGAAAAGATAATGGTCCTACTATTGAAGAATTCATACAAACAATAAAGTTAAAATATGGGGTACTTTGGAAGGCTATAGTACGGTTTAATTTGCAAGAGGAGGCTGACAGATGGTGGAACTCACTAGGCATCAAATAGTTGGACGACTTGTCGGATGAAGAATTTGAAAAACTCTTTATGGAAAAATGGTCTTGTGCTAGAAAAAAGAATGAGACACGTCAGTGGTTATGTTCTACTGGTATATCCTTATTGCAGGTTCATGGATTGATTCAGAAAGAGAAGATCATTGTTTCTATAAATCCTAGTTGCAATCATAATTTCATCAATGTTAATTTGGCAAAAAAATTGCAAGTTCCAACAAAACACATTGAAAATACACAGGTTGATAATGAGAATGTTCAAGTGTACAAGGATTTGAATATTTCTATGGATAAGTATGTGTTGCATAGTGATTTTTATGCTTCAGGTATGGATAACATAGATGTTGTTTTGGGATACCCTTGGATGGAATCAGTGGGTACTATCAATATTAATGTACAGAAGAAATTCTTGAAGCTCTGGTATAAAAAGAAGAAATTACATTACAGGATATTTCCATTAATAAACAGGTAGAGTCCAAGGAGGCTGAAGCAGAAGATGTTCCAGGGTCTGACATATTAGATGATGAGCCAGTGATGATAGACAATCAAACACAAATAGAGGCTGAAGTAGAGAAGGTTACATGTGCTGATACATCAGAGGAGGGCTCAGTGGTTGAAGTAATATTGGAAGATAAGACACCACAGCAGGCACCACAACATAACAGTCAGGCTACAGTAAGGGGTGAATTAAAGAAAAAGACACCGTGGGTTAAAACTTCAACATATCATCACCCGCATCACCCCACAAGACAACCATCAAGATGGCAACCAATTAGCCACACGGACAACAACCCTCGCAGGACAGATAGAGAGGAGCAAAGATCCACCTACTACACATCTACACAGAAGAGCTACCATAGTCAACCTCCATCTCAAGTGAGCGAGGCACCAGCGAGACCGGGGGTTCACCTTTCTCTTGGATGCCTAGATGCACGTGCATGGTACCAGTGGACTACTCTTTTGAGTAGATCTTATTATTTGTGTTCTTCCCATGTTTCTGGGACGAAACATACTTAGGGGGGTGGAATGTTATATACCTAGGGGGGGTAATATGGGGTACCAAGGGAGGTACCCAAGGTAATAATGTAATAATGGGATGGGCCATAGTAATAAATAAGGTGGTTAACCCATATCATGTAAGGGACCACAAGTAGTTAGTAATAATGTAATGGGCCCATGGTATTAGTCGATGGTATGAGGGAACCATGGTAATGATCCATGGTATTGTATGTATGAGGCAAGTATAGAGGCTAGAGACTTCACGTGAAGGATAGTCAAGGATTATTGTATGAACAAGCATATGGCTTGTGGATTGTTCTCCTTCCTTAAGGAGTGAATGTATGGTGTTGCCCTACCTTAAGGGTTTGATCAATAAAGAAGCATTTCTATCTATTTCTCTCATATTATTTCTGGGTTTATTTGCATTTTCTTATAATTTCATATCAGATCTATAATATTTCCGGGTTAGATCTATAACACACCCATAATTTCGTGTGCCACCTATAGTTCCAATTTCACCTACGTCACCATGAAAAACTCCCATATTTGTGTTTGGTGGCCTTCACTTTTCCTTTTGTTGCAAGGGGCACTGGCTTGTAAGAAGAATATGGTCAAGCTATTGTAGATGAAATTCGGGAAATTAATAGGTGGCCTTCACTAATCTAGGGACGGACGAAGACCTGGTCCACACAGGCTTGCAAAAAGAAGGTGGTCAAGCTACTTTAGATGGACTTCTGGAAGTTAATATAGCGACAGACCTGGTCGACACTCTGACCTTGTTTTATTCTGCGAGTTCCTAGTTCTCTTTTTCTTGGTGAGGTTGGTGGCTGGACAAAATTCCATTTACACAAAAGATTATGAAAATATTTTTAAAATGGTATGAATTAAACATTTATTATTTCTCTATTTCATATTTGTATCCTAGTCTTGAATCTTTGCATCTGAGGATACTATGAGCTTCAAATTATTTAATTAGAGTTAAAAGATTATGTTCATCAACTCAATACCAAAGAAAGAGTCTTGAATGGAGGAACCCCACCCAAGCACCAGAACGGGGGATAATCTAAGAGAGAGAGCACTAGATAGACTTGGCGAAGAAATAAAAAGAACAAGAAAGTTGGTCGAACGTGTTATACAAAAGTTGGTCGAACCTTCTATACGAGAACTACCAAGACAACAACTAGACATGTTTTTGGATAGAGAAGAGTTTCCTATCAGGTGAGGCAAGGCGCTAGACAAACAACGACTATCACAGTATGACGACTATGTGCATGCAACAAGGCTATGTGAGTGATACCATCACACTTCACCCATTTAAACAATGAGATTGAGCCATGTAAGTTACCTTAGGAGCTTATCAATTGAGACATGTTACACGAGAGAGATTAATTTCACAAAAGAAAAGGAAGCATGGGTAGAGAGCTTAATATAATTTTGATGTTGCTTACCATATTAGAGTGGCAAGAGAGGACGGATGGTGTAGTTCCAGTGTGAAGTGCACCCATTTACCCCTTACCCCACTAGTCCAAGTTCCTTTCTGTTGTTACTTAATAATGAAGACACAAAATGATTCTCTCAGAAAATACATGTTGCTGATCCAAATGCCTTTGCTAGCTAATCCAAATGCCTCTGATAACAAGGTTGTAGAAAAATAATCTTATTACTGTAGTTGAAACACCGCTTGTGTCCATTGGATCTCATCAAAAATCAAAAGAGAGGGGTCATAGCAGGTTTAGGATCCACTGTAAATCTATGCTCAAAATAAATCATTATGTTATGTTACCTAGTTGGAGATCGATGCTCAAAAGAAATAATTATGTTATGTTACCCAGTTGGATATCGGGTAGATCCAACAGTGGATCCTAATCCAAATACATATGCTTATCCAATTTTCCAAGTCTAATTTATAGCGGAGGAATAAGTATCAGTGAATTCTAAGCTTGTTCGAAAGCCATAACCCTACAATGCCATAATTATCAGTAGAGGCCAAGCCCATTCGAAATCCATAACCCTTTATAAGCAAGTAAGTAACCAGGATCTATTCATTATGCAAGTCATTCATTTTTCGACTAAGTAGTTGATTGGAGATCAAAATATATAGATCTAGCTAGAATTATTTATGAGCCTTTGAAATAATCGGTGTTATAGATTTCTATCATTTATAGATTTCTGGTAAGGATGTGAATCTGTAGTATACAGGTCTTACAGTCTGTGAGATCATCCCGAAACCTAGACCTCAAATTATCCTGAAAGCTATATCAATATCCTATTGTTAGATAATACCGATACCTACTGAGACCTGACCTATGATGATCCCATCATAGAAAATAGAGTAGCTATAGTATAAGCACTTATCTGATTTAGATAGTGTGCATAGAGCTCAGAGGACAAGGACTGATCATGTCAAAAAGAAGAGCGTGGAGCAAAGAAAGATACCACTAATAAAATAATAACATTCAAAGATTTAGCAAATGGTTGGTTGGATCCTACTTTTGGAAAACATTATTAATTCCAACCACCACCATTAAATGTTGCATCTAGCTTCTTCTGGATAATTCAGCGGAAGTCTCAAGAGCTAGATAGCTTCCTTAAGAAGCCACAGACTCCAGAAACTTCTTCTTTGTATATAAAAACCCTCTTTGGCAATCAAATCAGGCAAGTGTGTTCTGTTTTTTGTGTTCATTTCTGAGTTCTGTGGTCTCTGATTTGGTATCAGAGCGAGATTCAGAGTTGAGTGCTTGAGGTTTTATGTGAGTGATCATTCTGAGAAGATGGCTGTGTGAGCCTTTGAACAACCATTATATTGAGCACTGAGAGTTTCTATTATTTCCTGTATGTATGTAGAGTATCTATGCACAACAAGCTTGTCGTGGAGTGCGTATTGTCCAGAAGTTGTGAGTAAAATTGTGCTGGTATGGAGGAGTGGTTCGTGAGGCTCGTTGGAGGGAGCCGAACCGCTGAGAACATCTGTTCAAGTTGGGAAAGGCCGCCAATATGCCGGGTCTGTGCAAGGTCACTGATCTCAACGTTCCTATCTCTCCTAGTGTTGACTATTCCAAGGTTCATTAATGAAGTCTAATGGCGATCAAATGTGGGCTGGTGGTGTTTATCTTTTAGTGCTTTACAACTATAGGTGTTAACTTTAGTATACTATTAACGATCATGTTAGTGACAATGGACTATTTCTGTCTATTAAAGTCGCCCATGTGAAAGCTTGCTTTGTGTGTTTATATGATAAATTGAATAAATAAAAATGATGATACCAGCACTTTAAATAAAGAAAAAGGAAGAAGGCAGCCATATTATCCAATGATATTGGATAAAATTTTATGATTTATGCTTGAGAATTTATATTTGTGAAAATTAGTAATTTTTCTGGTGATTGGTACGGTGAAAATAAGTAACATGGCTAATGTATTGGCAGAATCTTATTTATCTGAATCTAACAAGTTAGACAGTGAAAATCATGCAAATTGGAAGTTTAAGTTGTAGACTTTGATGGAAGGCAACAATACATGGGCGATTTTGTCTGGAGATGAAGTTAAGCTAGTGTCCCCTCAAGCCATAGATGTCGCAATTCAAGATTGGGAGCAACTAGAAAACAAAGAAAAGGTTCTTTTGCGGATGATGGTTAAGGACAACATTATTCCACATATTAGAGAGTGCAAAACATCCAAGGAGACATGGGACATTCTCAAAAATTTGTATGAGGTGAAGACTACAAATCAAATATTGTATTTAAAGAGTAAGATTCTTTCAATTAAGATGGAAGAAAAGGAAAGTGTTAGTGATTTTATTTCTAGAATTAAAGATCTAAAGGATAAATTAGGTGACATTGATGAATCAATATCTAGTACAGACTTGGTTATTGTGACATTAAATGGAATGCTTGATGAATATCAAATGTTTATCACTGGTCTTTCAGTTAGACAGAAGGCTCCTACTTTTGATGAGTTGGCAGGTATACTTATGCAAGAAGAAGAGTGGAGAATAAGCCTTAAACAGAAATCTCCCAATTCAAATTTGGCATTGATGGCCAAAGGGAAGCTGTTATGAAACTAGCTCAAGAAAAGATAGAAAAGATAGATCAACGCCTTAGAATTCAGCCTTTTCGAGGGAGCAACCTCCTTTACAGTACATAAATGAACAATTCTTGGATGATTCAAATGACATAACCTCCTTTATATATGTAGGATTCTAAGGAGTCACAATATAATCTAGCCGACCTAACAATAATAATATAAAGCCACAAAAATAACAATAGAGGGATTCTATGGGGCACAGTAATAACAATATGGGGGCAATAGGGGCACAACAATAATAATAAGGGGTATCACTATAATAGTAATTGGGTAATCATTAGTATTATAGGGACCCAACATGCCCCCTCCTTCAAAAAAGTGTTGTCCTCAACGCTTGAGTAGTCCTGGATACTTCTGCATAAAGTTCTCATCCTCCCATGTGGAATCTTCAGCGGATAAGTTCTTCCACTTGATAAGATACTCTGAAATTGATCGATTTCGTAGCTGTCGAGTTCTTGTTTCTGTGACTGCTTCCGGTTCCAATATAATTTAACTTCCTTGTCAAGTTCTGGCAATATTGTTTGAACTGGAGGCTTGTCACCTATAACCTTCTTTAAACATGAAACATGGAAAACTGGGTGCAATCGAGAAGCTGCAAGAAGCTCCAATTTGTATGCCATAGTACCAATCTTTTGCAACACCCTGTACGGACCATAATACTTTGGTGATAATTTATTATCCTTCGTAGCTTGCTTGAGGGACATTTTCTTATATGGTTGTAGTAGTAGGAATACCCAATCACCTACATCAAAACTTCTTTCGCTGCGATGTTGATCTGCCTATTGTTTCATTCTATTTTGTGCCAGCACGAGGTTATCCTTTAAGAGTTGGAGGACTTGTTGTTGATGTTCGATGTGATGTTCCACTGCCTGAACCTTAGAATTTTCTCTTAAATATGATGTGATGGATGGTGGTTGATACCCATAAAGTTCCATAAATGGGGTCATTTTTGTTGCTGTTTGGAAGGAAGTGTTATACCACCATTCAGCCAGAGGCAACCATTTGACCCATTGTGTCTGTTTATCAGATACAAAGCAATGAAGATATCCTTCCAAACATTTGTTTACTACCTCAGTTTTCCCATCAGATTGAGGATGATAAGATGCGCTATGAGCTAACTGAGTACTAAGACAAGAAAATAATTTTGTCCAAAAATTTCCAGTGAAAATGGGATCTCTGTCAGTTACAATAATCTTTGGATTTCCATGTAGCTTTCGAATTGTTTCCATAAATGTAGTAGAAACTGTACTGGCTTTAAATGGATGTGATAATGCACAAAAGTGTGCATACTTGGTAAGTCTGTCAACTACCACCATGATGACACTCTTTCCCTCAGACTTGGGTAAACCTGTGATAAAATCCATTGAAACCTCTCCCAACATTGGCTTGGAATGGATAAAGGTTGTAATAGACCCGGTGTCTTAATTGTTTCAACTTTATTTTGTTGGCAAACCAAACATTCCGCCACAAACTTTTGAATATCTGATTTAAGGCCATCCTAAAAAAATTCCTTCTTAACCCTGTGGTAAGTTTTTTAAAATCCTGAGTGCCCTCCTAAGGGAGAAGTGTACAATTCCATAAGAATCTTCTGATACCAAATGTTATGAAACTAGCTCAAGAAAAGATAGAAAATATAGATCAACGCCTTAGAATTCAGCCTCTTCGAGGGGGCAACCTCCTTTACATTACATAAATGAACAATTCTTGGATGATTCAAATGACAAAACCTCCTTTCTATATATAGGACTCTAAGGAGTCACAATATAATCCAGCTAACCTAACAATAATAATATAAAGCCACAAAAATAACAATAGAGGGATTCTATGGGGCACATTAATAACAATATGGGGGCAATAGGGGCACAACAATATTAATAAGGGGTATAACTATAATAGTAATGGGGTAATCACTAGTATTATAGGGACCCAACATAAGCAATCCTTCCAAGGAAAACAGTGGGAGAAAAATAAAGGCAAACAACCACAGGTAAAATAATTTCATGGTACACCATTACCAAGGACAAATGTCAAATCAAGTAGAGATGATGTGTGTTATTACTATGGAAAACCTGGTCATTTTTATAAGAATTTCATAAAAAGAAGGTCTGATCAATTTAAACGAAGAAGGCATTCAAGAAATTATGTTGATAGAGATGAGATAATTAGTCATGAATTTAGTAATCTTAAATTGCTTGTGTCCAATGTTGCTTTATCAACAGAAACTAATGGTGATAATGTTTGGTTTATAGATTCTGGTGCATCAATCCATATGTCATGCAAAAGAGATTGGTTTGATACTTATCATGAGATTAATAATGGTGGACACATCTATTTAGGAGATAATAGATCACATGAAATTAAATGATATGGTGATATAAGTGTTATGATGCCTAATGGACAAGAAAAACAAATTCAAAATGTGGTGTATGTTCCAGGATTAAAGAAGAACTTAATTTCAGTCTCTACTATCACAGATCAACATTTAAAAGTTGAATTTGTGAAATCACATTGTTTGCTAAAGGATGTGCAGGACAACTACAAGGTTGTTACAAAAGGGATGCGAGTTGGAGGCTTATACAAGTTGGATGTAATGAAGAATGGGCATCAAGCTTTGGCATCAATAGGCATGTCAACTATAGAGCTTTGGAATCAAAGGTATGGACACTTAAATCATAATGACCTAATGTTACTACAAAAGAAATTGATGGTAGAAGGTCTTCCAATTATTAAGGGTGAACACTTTGAATGTGAAGGTTGTGCACTAGGAAAACAACATAGGGAAGAATTTCCTTTGCATGAAAATAGAAGAAAACGTGAAACACTTGAAGTAGTGCATAATAATGTATGTGGTCCAATGCAAACTAAGTCACTTGGTTGAGCATGTTACTTTCTTATATGTATTGATGATAGCACTAGACACACCTAGGTGTAATTTATAAGAAACAAAAGTGACGTCTTTGAATACTTTAAAGAATTCAAGGGTATTGTTGAAAAGCAAACAAGAAAAAGCATTAAAATTCTTTGATCAGATAAAGGTGGTGAATAAGCTTCAGGAGATTTTATCAAATATTGCAAACAAAATGGAATTAGGCAACAATTTACAGTACCACATGCACCTCAACAAAATGGAGTAACTGAGAGAAAGAATAGAACATTAGTTGAATGTGCTCATAGTATGTTAAAAACTAAAGGACTTTCTAATAGTTTTTGGGTTGAAGCCATTAATACAGTTCTATATTTTAAAAATATAAGCCCTACTAAGTATCTTGAGCACAAAACACCATTTGAAGCATTTTATAGTTTTAAACCTAAAGTTAGTCATTTAAGGATATTTGGATGCAAGGCCTTTGCTCATATTCCTAAAGAGGATAGGACAAAATTAGATGCAAAAGCCATCAAATGTATTTTTATTGGATATTGCACTGATCAAAAAGCATATAAAATGTATGATCCAAGTACTCACAAGGTCTTTGCAGGTAGAGATGTAATATTTCATGAGCGTATAGATAAGAAAATAAAAGAAGATGAACATAATATATGGTAGTCTCCTTATGAAAACTTTAACGAAAAAGAAGAAGTTGTGGAATCAACTCAAGTACAAGAACACATGGACATTCCAAAAGACACATCAAGGAATCAAAGTCCACAAAAAAGTGATGAAGGCACTCCAAAGAGAAGAAAAGGAGAAGGTACTCCAAAAAGTAATGAACCTCTAAGAGGTCAACACAACAGATTCAATCCCCCATCAGGTATAAATATTATGCCTTAGTGTCTCAAGTAATGACTGTTTTTGAGCCCTTAAATTATGAACAAGCCAAAAATCATAAAGAATGGATGGAATCTATGAAAGAAGAAATGATTCTATAATGAAAAATGAAACTTGGGAATTAACAAAATTACCTGAAAATAATGTCCCTATAGGATCACAATGGTTGTACAAGACAAAATTTAATGTAGATGGTAGCATAGACAAGTAATAGGCAAGATTGGTTGCGAAAGGTTATTCACAAAAAGAAGGTATAGATTATGAAGATGCCTTTTCTACGATTGCAAAAATGAATACAATCAGAATAATGATAGCATTGGCAACTCAATATGATTGGAAACTCCATCAATTAGATGTAAAGTCAACTTTTCTAAATGGGGACTTAAAAGAAGAGATTTATCTTGTTCAACCAGAAGGATTTGTAAAGAAGGGTCAAGAACATCTTGTATGCAAGTTAAAAAAGGCCTTATATGGACTAAAATAGGCCCCCAGATATTGGTATGAGAAAATCGACAAATTCTTCATTCAACAAAGATTTAAAAAAAAAAAAAATGATCCTAATTTGTATGTCAAGAAAGATATAAATGGGGATATAGTATTACTCTCTATATATGTTGATGATCTAATAATAACAGGGAGTGCTGATAAATTAATTACAAATATAAAAATAAAGTTAACATAGGAATTTGAAATGAAGGATCTTGGTGAGATGCATTATTGTCTAGGTCTTGAAGTATGGAGAGATGATGGAAGAACCTTAATCACACAAAGCAAATATACAAATGAAGTACTAAAGAGATTTCATATGAATGGATGTAAAGTAGTGAGTACTCCATTGGAATAAAATATCAAATTAAGAAGTGATGATGGAACAAAAGAGGTGAATGGAACACTGTATCGACAGTTAGTGGGAAGTCTAAATTATCTCACTACCACTAGACCAGACATCGATTATGTAGTAAGCATAATTAGTTAATTCATGGCTAAGCCTCATGAAAGCCATTGGATAGCTGCAAAAGGGTCCTTCAATATTTAAAAGGAACTATCAATTTTGGTATTGCATATACTAATGCTTGTAATGTTGAATTGACATGATATTCTGATTTCGACTAGGCTGGAAATCCACCACTAGATATGTCTTCAATATAGGATCGAGAGCTATATCATGGAGTAGTAAGAAACAGGAAATAGTTTCCTTGTCATCAACTGAAGCAAAATATAAAGCATTATGTAGTGGCACTTGTGAAGCTATATGGCTCAAAAGAATATTTGAAGATGTTGGTGAAGGTCAACAAGAACCTACAGTGATCATATGTGATAATCAAAGCACCATCAAACTGGAGAATAATCATGTATGTCATGCAAGATCAAAACATATAGACACACAATATCATTTTGTAAGAGAAAAGGCCCAATCAAAAGAAATTTCTCTAATATACAGTAATAAAAATGAGAATGTAGCTGACATATTCACTAAGCCTCTTGGGAAGGCAAAATTTTAGTTTTGTAGAAGCAATTTATGTGTTGTAGAAAATTAAGATTATATTATAAGGCTAGCTGAGACTTAGACCAGCAGGCATGACAATTAAGAGTATGTTTACAGTGTCTTATATATTGTGTTATAGTATATTTGTCATATGGTTGGAATTAAGGGGGAGTGTTGGAAAACATTAGTAATTCCAACCACCACCATTAAATGCTACATCTAGCTTCTTCTGGAGAATTCAGTAGAAGTCTCAAGAGCTAGATAGCTTCCTGAAGAAGCCACAGACTCCAGAAAATTCTTCTTTGTATATAAAAACCCTCTTTGGCAATCAAATCTGGCAAGTGTGTTCTATGTTTCGTGTTCATTTCTGAGTTCTGCGCTCTCTGATTCCTATTGCTGGCTGAAGTAAACAAATTGATTACCACGAGGTCATGTCGAGTTTATAGCAGTGTCAGTTCATCTCAATTGAAGTTATTAACATGGTATCACCTTAAGTCCTATCACGGTAAATTGTATCATGCCTTGAACAAATATCGGATGTGATGACTGATATTGTCAACCTTGCTTGGTAGTATTCTGGTGGTTCTCCATCCGAATAGACTTTGAGAATGCTTCGACAGGTCAAAGTTCCACACGTAGCTTTTGGCTCTTCATATTTACCTCCATATCTACTACCAAGGCCATATCTGCTACTAAGCCCATAGTTAATAAGCTCAGGATTTGTAATTTCCTTACATATTGGTGCTTCGACGCAACAAAATTTAATTAATATGCTCGTTCTGAAAGATTGATTCGCTAGCGATATCGTTTGCCTTCATTATACTATCAGTAGTGTTTCATTGCAGAAAATCCTAGCCTCTTCATGTTCTCTCAACACGGATCAAGAACAACTCAAGATGCTCCTGACCAGATAAAAATTAACCGATGTGAAATTATTAAGGAAAAAAAAACAATTATAATTGGTTATTTTCCATTTTATTAGCATAAATCCAAAATGGGTGAATGGAAACGTTAAAGGAAACTGAAGATGGATGGTTTACTCAAGGATAGAAGTTTCATTATTTTGATGCTCATTGCATCACAATATGATCATAATAGATAAGAGTATTTTTTTAGAATTGGATAATTATGGCATAAGAGTTGATTTTCATTAACCTCTTGTTAATAGATATCATCATAATTTTTTAATGTAATTTTTAAATGTATTGTATTTTCAATATATTATCTTAAAAGCTTAAGATTGAGGGTCATTTTGTATTTATATTCTTTATTTACCATGAGTTTAGAGGATAATTCTTGTATTTTCAAGAATTTACTTGGTACTCTCTAAGTGGCTTATGAGGACCAAAGATAACTAGCCTTCTTCCTCGAAGAGATGTTTGACTTTGTTGACTAGTTACCAAAAGCAAACCCAAAGCAACATGCTCCAAGTTGATTACTTCTAACTTCCTTCTCTTTAACATAGCTAGGAAGATGCTTGATGGTTAGCTTCCAAATGTACATGATAAGGCTACAAATTGCTATAGGTTTAGAGACTACCATGACCCCACACCCATCACACATTTTTTTGACTGTTTGAAGTGCTTCTTCATGTTAAACTTTTGGACATGGTAAACAAACCTACAACCTAGAACAATAGAAATTAAGGAAATAAACTCGCAAAGTCGTTGGTTTATATCCTAGTTCTATAAACCCATATAGAACTAAAAGGAAAATAACAAGTAATAGAATATGCAGCACTCAAAAACACAAATATGTTTATAGTGAACTCAAAAAAACGAATAGTAGAAAAACCATCTCAAAACATAACTGAAATTATTTAGCACCTTATCTCTTCTAATCCTTTTTAGACTAGAAAAATAGAGAAGCTACAAATAGAACTCTAAATTTGTAATAGAGCCCTAATCCTAAATTTCCTATAATAGTGTGCCTCCATGCATAAGCGAGTTATATAATGAAGTGCGCCCATTCAAAGAGGTTTCTCACTCATGAAAGCGTGGACTCAACTTAGAACAATGTTACTTTATCTAAAACTAGAGGGTATTCAAGTTCATGCAATTTAGCAAAAGATACAACAATCACTAAAAATGACTTCAAGCTAGGCCTAGAAAAGAAAACTAAAAATAGATAAACATTTATCCTAAAAACTAAAATACCAAGTCTAAAATGGGAGTACTAAAACTAGAAAAGCAAAATAAATACCCATTAACACACTTAACATTTTTATTTATTTTATTAATAATAAATAAAAATAAAATTTATTTATTATATTATTTTATTTATAATAAAAAAATTTAAAATATATTTATTTATCTATTATAGAAAATATTATAGAAACATATTTTAATAGACAAATAATCACCAACATTTAAATTTTCCAATTAAATTTTATAATTAAACATGTAGGTTTATATACAACGTATTATACATAGTACTTTTTTTCTACCCTTTGTCAAATACTAATATATAAAACTTTTAAACAATTGATTCAACCTTTCTCTCTATTACTTAGTTATTACGCATGGATTATGGTTTTGTTCTTTTACTCATTTTATTCGACTTTGATGTGTAAATTTATTTTAATGAAAATATTTTTTTTCCTTATAATTTACAAAAAATTAAACAATTTTCTTAAAATTAAATAATTTATGATGCAGAAAAAATTAAATAATTTATTGAATTTTATCTGAATGATTTAAAATTTTGATTAATTAGAAGATTTTGATTAAAATTATTTTTAAAACAAGTTATTTTTATATTTATCTATTACACATAAATAGAAAATTTAAGAACACAAAAAAATAACAATAACTATAAAGCATAACTTTGAAATTTAATCTAATTAAAGTCAAAGTATGAATTGATACATTGCTACTTTATTTGGAGACTGAGTGACAACACCCACTTTGATTCCCTGAACAATAATGCATTCAAGGATTTAAGACTCTATTAACTCAACTCTATCACATAGCCAACTCCTAACCAACTCATCACTTCCTCGTCTATCATTACAAAAGCACTTGAAGCATGCAAAGGAGATTAACTATAGTTGTTTTAGATATCTACTAGCTAGAAAGTATTGATTCAATATGGGTTCCCCAATCATGGGAAAGGAATGATGGGATTTTTAGATTTAATGCGCGCAAAGGTAAACTACCCCCTTTAATATTCCAAGAGACTAATCAAATGGAAAAACTAATGGAGACACCAAATTTTAGGTTTTAGGTAATCCTACCATGGACCTTGCTCCTAAGTACTTATGATGCAAGGCAATCCCTGAAAAAAATCTTAATTGACTGAGAGGTCAAAATTTGTTTACTTATGGAGTTGGTTCCTCAATGAGTCGATTTGTTAGGATAGAGATAGAGTTTGCTTTGCTTGACATGTAACTCATTAAATTTAGCATATTATTGTAATTTGGTTCATTTTCCCAAAATTGTTCCATTTGATCCTATCTTCGTGGATCTAGACCGATAGTATGATGTATTATTTATTAATTTTCGTGAATAAAAAGAAAGAAAGTGTGGAGTACGAGATTGCTTTTCCAACAAACTAGTCCTTCCGCAACCTTGTTTAATTTCCAAACCAGTCCTTCTATAATCATTGTTTATTGTTGTGTATGTATATTCATATATATTATTGCAGCGAACTTCAATCATCAACGTAAGCGAGAGAGGCTTTATAGAGCGTGAGTGGGAGGTTGTAGGGGAAAAAAGGGGCTTGAAGCATAGAAAAAGTCGAGGTCAAATACATAGGTGGAAGGGGAAACACTTAGTTTTTTGAGGATCCGATGGGAGTCTGACACCTAATAGCATTGGGAGACATGAATTTGAAGTTATGTCAAACTGAACCATCCAATAAAAACATCATGTTGAAGGCTTTATCCTGGAAGGGTGAGAGGAGCACATTTGTGAAATAAGTTGGGCTTACTAGGACCAAGCTTACGTGTGAGCCTAACCAATTAAGAGGAGGTTGGGATGGTGTGGAGTGTAGGTGGTTCTTCATTGACTTATCCCAAAGGCAGAGACATAAACTCCTTTTGAAACAAGTCAAGATCGTCAGTTGATAGAGTAGGGCCCAACAACTAATGGAGAACTCCTAGAGTTTGTCTCCTAGGTGCATCTCTTGTGTGCGCTTGTGAACGAGATGTGATGACGTAACCCTGGGCCAATATGTCCAAGGTAGAGGAGAGTGGGACCAAGAGTTAACAAAGTCAGGTTTAAAATTTGATAGAGAAACCCTAGAGTATGTCTTCTAGGGATTTCCCTTTGCGGCCACTTGGGGATGGCTAGGGTGATGTAAGCCCGCATAGACACATTCAAGCGAAAAAACTTAAAGTGGGATTTTTCATGAGTTTTGGTCGTGTTATAAGTGTTGAGAGTCAGAAACCAAATTTGTAGAGTTAACGCCTTTTATTAGAGACAAGTCATGTTTCCTTTGGAAGCTTGTTACAAGCTTGGCTGCAATGGTTATTTGGGGTTTTGGCTTTAATGGGCCTACCTTTATATACATACATACATACATACATATACATACATACATATATATATATATATATATATATATATATATATATATATATATATATATATATATATATATATATCTATATATATATATATATATATATATATATATATATATATATATATATATATATATATATATATATAGATATATATATATATATATAGATATATATATATATATATATTCCTTTTGAGATTCAAAATATGTTGAATGAGTATAGTGATATCGTAGTGGTTAACTTGCCTAATGAGTTGCCACTTGTGAGGAGTATAAGTCATCATATTCACTTGATATTGGGAGAAAGTCTACCATATAAGGTTGAATATAGAAGGACCCCTAAAGACAATGAATAAATTAGAAAACAAGTGTAGGAGTTTTTAAATAAAGGGTTGATCAAAGAGAGACTTAGCCCATGTACAATACCAACAATGTTGTCCTAAGAAAAATGGAAGTTGGCACATATGTACAGATTCCAGAGCATTGACTATCCAGGTGGATATTCGTGGCCACCCAATTATTCCACTTGGACCCCCACCATTGTACCATTATTTATTCCAGTTTCCGTAATTGTAGCAGATTTTACTATTTTTGGCATTTTTTCAAGTCCTAAACTTCTGGATCCGTTTTGCGTCCCTAAATGACATTTTTTGGAAAACAGGAAAACATGACGCTTTAATTGAAGTTTGCAATTAAAATTTATAGCACTTGTATAGATATTTCTAACAAGGTATCGTGCACGTCAAATGAATATAGTATGCCAAAGTTACTACCCCAGGAAGTTGATGTACCAATTTACCCCAATTGGACCCATAGTTTTGGCGCTTCATCTCCTAGGGTTAGGTTTTTAGATGTTTAGGGTTTTCCATTATTTCTCAATAATAAATAGTCCTTTCAGCCTCATTGTAACACAGTTGAGAGGCATGTAGCCACCACATCTCTTCTAAGAGATAAGCTACCATCACCCAAGCTATTTTATTTCCATTTTGTATGTAAGCATATTTTAGTTCTTTTATATTAATGAAATGGCTTTTTATTTCTATTGCATCTCTGTGTTTATGTTTATATCTGTATTTTGTTTTGTTCCTACATAAGCCTGGACAAGTGGTATCAGAGAGTTCTTCTCTCTCTCTGTTTTTCTTCGCATGTCCCTAATGAGGTCAGGGCATATGGAGTTAGGGCTCGAACTGGTTGAACCTTTGCAAGACTAGCCTCACAAAGTTCGATCAACCCCCATGGTGGAAGAAAATAAAGACAAGCAAGCAAGAGATGCCTTCAAAATATTGCTTGAAGAATCCCTCGAGAAATAGAGGAATGTGATGATGGACAACTTTTCATGGATCCTTTGACAGATGCACACAGGAAATGCATATTCATCTGGAAACCACTTTGGAGGCACCACTCCCTTCAAGATACAAGTAAAATTTGGAATTCCCATATTTCAAGGCGAGATAGATGCAACCACTGTAGATACATGGTTAAATCTGTTGGAAGGGTATTTTTATGTTCATGATTTTTCCAATAAGGAAAAGATTAATTTTTCACTCCTCAACGCCACCCCCCACATCAAGGACTAGTGGGAAACCTACTATGAGCATAAGGACAAGAGGGAACCCTCATTGTTTTCAGTCTCACCCACTTGGAACTCTTTTTGAGACACCATCAAGGAGTAGTATTACCCTGTTGGGAGCTATGAAGATAAGTACATAAAGTGGACCACACTGCGGCAGGGAAGGGACCAAGACGTGCTCGAGTTCACAAATGTTTTTAATACCCTTCGCAGGAATTTGGGTATCAAGGATTCTGAGCGACATCTGGTACTCATGTATCTTGGTTTTCTACACAAATACATCCAAGACAAGATGGAGTTCCTGGACATCTCCTCACTTGGCACCACCTACCGATACACTATCAAGATCAAGCAAAAGTTTAAACAGAAGAAGTGATACTTTGGATTTGAAAATCAGAAGCAAGGGAAAGGTGCCCTCAAACCATAGAACAAAAGTCAAATCCAAGGCAAGGTGACCCAGTACAACTCGTCGAAGTCATAACCAAAGATAAACATTGCGAAGACAAAGAAGGACATAGGAATGTGGTGTGAGTTCCATAAGGTCCCCACTCACAACACAAGTGAGTGTCAATCCAAAAAGTCACTGGTGGTTGAGCTGAAGGCTACAAAATTAGATGCATGTTCCGAATCTGAGTTAGAAACTGACAAGGGGAATGAAAAATGGAAGTGGATTATTGATATGGAGCCCTGCGTCACTGTTGCCACCACCAAGATCTAGAATATTGAGACTGAATATCCATAGGAGGGGAACGTCTCTTCCACTCATAGATGTGGGTGAAGGGTTCGCCACTTCAATTAATTATCAACAGAGGGAGCCAAAAGAACCTCATTTCAGTAGAGTTCGTGAAGTTGTTGGGCTTACCGACCACACCACACCCACAGTCATACACCATCAGGTGGCATCACCAAGGATGAGATCTTCACATCAGTCAGCATTGCCACCTTCCCTACAACATCAAGCCCTTCACAGATGAGGTATTGTGTGATGTTGCTCCTCTTGAAGTTTTTATGTATTATTTGGCCAACAATACTTGTGGAAGCATCATGTTGTCTATGAGTCGAGTCCACGCACTATTATTATTTATTTGGGAAATAAGTTATACAAGATACCAGAGGTATCCCTACCTACCACCATGTCAATGATTTCTGCTAAGAAATGAAGTAAGATCATCACCCAAACCAGGAAATTTGTTTTCTTTCTGATTTTCTCTCAAAGTAAGGGGAAGATCGTGGCCACATCCATGGCCCCCAGGAAGGGTTCCTCCAAGCAGTAGAAAAAGGTTGATAAGGTCATGGAATAATACAGGGACATATTATCCTCTCCCATAGAGGTACCTTTGTACTATTAGGTCAAGCATTCGATCGAGATGACTTAGGAGCACCTCTACCCAATGGCCCGATATATCACACTCCATTATGGAAATTGAAGGGATCAAGTGGAAAATCTAGGATTTGCTGCAAAAAGGGCACATCTGACCAAGTTCCTCACCTTGTGGGAGCCTAATTGTACTTGTACAGAAGAAGGATGGGACCTATAGGCTCTTCATTCATTATCAGGCACTAAACAAAATCATTGTTAGGAAAAAGTATCCAATCTCTCAGATTGATGACCTTTTGGACCAACTCAAGGGGGCCAAGTATTTCAGCAAGATTGATATGAGTTCTAGCTATCACCAGGTTCCAATAGATCCCACAGATGTATGGAAGATTGCCTTCAAACCTAAGGAAGGCCTTTTTGAATGGTTCCTTATGCCCTTCGTGTTGATAAATGCCCCTGATACTTTTATGAGGCTAATGGAGGACATCTTGTGAACCTTCACCAACTCATTCATGGTTGTTTATTTGCAAGACATCCTCATCTTCAACAAGAGTTGGGAAGAATACTTCCAACACATTCAGTAGGTCCTTCAAACCCTATGGCATCACAAACTGTGTGCCAACTTAGATAAATGCATCTTGGGCATGATCCAACTCCAATATCTGGGTTACATTATAGATGAGCGAGGTGTTAATGTGGATCCGACTAATATCCAAGTCATTCAGGATTGTCCAACCCCAACCACTCTAACAGAGCTTCGCATATTTTTGGGCCTTGCCAATTTTTATTGAAGGTTCATGTTGGGATTCTCCCATATCACTTGCTCTTTAAGTTAGATTACCAAGGGTGGAGAAAAAGCAATGTTTTCTTGGTCTGAGTCCCAACAAAAGGCGCTCATTAAGTTGAAGCATCGCATCTTCTCTACACCAGTACTCACATTTCCAGACCTGCAACAACCATTTGAAATTGAGATAGATGCCTCCGACTATGATATTGATGCAGTCCCCACCCAATACGAGCATCCAGTGCCCTATAATAGTGAGATACATTTTGATAAAATTCAGAAGTACCCAACATATGATAAAGATATGTATTCCATCATGTAGGCTTGCCGACAATGTAAGCATTACATTATGGGGAAGGAGACTGTCATCCACATCGATCACTGACCTCTTCATTTTATATAGACACAAGGGAAGTTGTAGAATGATCACCATAAGAAGTGGTCTACATATCTACAATAATTCCACTTGAACATTAAATACAAAAAGGGCAGCACCAATCATGTGGTAGATTGCCTTAGTCGGCCCCCAATTGCAGCACTCACTACCGTTCTCAACTCTTGGGCCACAAGACCTCTCGGTGGTCGCAACTATACAAAAATGATCCAGAGTTCACCTCCACATACCAGATGCTAGTGGAGGGGAAGAAAGTTCCTAATTTCCACCTTCAGGATGCATTATTGTTCTACCTGGGCCACCTTTGTGTTCCTTCAAGTGAGCGTTCCAAGCTGATTTGGGATGCGCACTATAGTCAGGTCGTAGGAAACTTTGGTGTGGAGAAAAATGTAGTCGTACTATAAAATTACTTTTATTGGACAAAACTCTGACATGATGTTGGGAAATATATCATATCCTCCACTGCATGCATTATCACCAAGCTAACTATCAAGAAGCAAGGCCTGTACACTCCTCTTCCTACTCACAACCAACCTTGGGAATCCATCTCCATGGACTATCTATTTGGCCTCCCTTCTACCAAGCATGGTAATGACTATGTATTTGTGTTCATGGATAGATTTTCTAAGATGGCTATATTGGTATGGTGCAAGAAGATTATCATATTAATGGACACTACCAAACTCTTGTTTGAACGAGTGTGAGTACATTTTGGTATCCCGTAGACCATTATATCATATTGAGATAGAAATTTCCTAAGCACATTTTGGTCAAGCCTCTAGGCACTATTGGACACCAATCTTACCAAGTCGATTGCATTCCATCCCCAGATTGATGGTCAAACAGAGGTCGTCAACAGGATGATAGTGCACATACTCCACATGTATAACTCCAAGCATCCACGAACCTAGGATTAGGACCTTCCCTATGTGAAGCACAATTATAACAGAGGTCTCCATAGCTCAACTGGTCGAAATCCCTTTAAAATCGGTCTAGGATTTCAACCATTATGTCTTATTGATGTTTCCATGCTTCATGCAACTACATAAACAAAATCCACACATGTATTGTCTGAGGCTGATAAAGCAACCAGATTTGTTGAACTTATCGAGCACATCCGCTAGTAGGTTCACAACATCTTGGAGAAGTCCAATGGCAAGCATAACCAATGACATGATCAACATTGGGTGCCATACAAGTTTCAGGTTGGTGAAAAAGTTTGGTTGCATTTGCAGAAAGAATTCCTTATCAGATCCCATTGGAAGCTCAACCCACTATGATATGGGCCTTACACCATTACCAAGGTTGTGGGAGAAAATGCTTTTGATCTCAGCATTCCCCCATTCCTTGGCCTACACCCAGTGTTCAATGTGGATCGACTTCAGCCATACATTCCACCATTATTAGACACATTAGACATTGTAGAACAACTCACACCAATAGAGCTAAATCCATACTACATGGCACAAGCCACAACTGATCAGATCATAGACATGCAGATCAAGAACACTCGCTCACAGAAGATACAACTGTATCGGGTTGTTGAAGCTCGCCAACTCCTGCACCAAGGCAAGTGGCTCAACAGGGACAATGTTCAACAGAAGTTTCCCCATCTCATGGAGGCACTCAACACAATGGAGTCCATTGCTTCCTAAGTGGGAGGACATATCCAGGTTGATATTGGTGGCCACCTTCCTATTCCACTTGGAACCCCACTATTGTACCATTATTTCTTTTAGTTTTCATAATTGTAGTACAATTTACTATTTTTGGCAACTTTTCAGGTCCTGAACTTCTGGAGCCATTTTGAGGGCCTAAACGACATTTTTTTGAAAATGGGAAAATATTATATTTTGATTGACATTTTCATTCAAAAGTTATAGTACTCAGAAAGTTATTTCTAACGAGGTATCATGCGCATCAAATGAAGATCGTATGCCAATGTTACGACCCTCGGAATTTGACATAGCAATTTACCCCAGTGAGGCCCACAATGTTTGTGCTTTATCTTGTAGGGTTATGTTTCTGGATGTTTATGGTTTTCCATTGTTTCTCAATAACAAATAAGCCTTCAAGCCTCATTGTAACTGTTGGCTTATTGGGGCTTGACCCACGTTTGGAATTGTTTTAGCCAAACAAATCCCACACTACCGGCCCTTTCGGCAACAATCCACAGATCACGAACCGAAGTCTCACCCTAAGTAGTATGGGAGAGTGTTGGAACCAGGTTTCCACACCCTAGGGATGTCTTGATGGGTTCTGGAGGGGTTGTGAACCGATCTGCGCACTCGCATTACTCTGCACAGTTGTTTGGCCCTCGTGTAGCTCAGCAATGAGGTACTTCCTAGATCCCTTATTATTATTGGAGTTATTACACGGGAAATTTTAGGGGTGAATTTTCGCCCTTAGGTGAAATTAAGGGGTTTTAAATTTTTAGTGGGTGAATATTTTGTATCATAGTACATTTTTACAAATCGCCTCAAATAGCCCACCTTATTTTAAGGGAGAGCATAAAAAAGGTAAATTTAGCCCTTGAAGTTAGGAGTTACAACCTTCCATTCGCCCTAATTTTCAAGAATAGGTTTTATTTAAGTGAATCCTATGGGCCAAATAGCATATTTATAAAAGAGGTATGGTAAATTAATGAAAATATAAATAAATGAGAGGTATGGTAAATAAATAAAACATTTTTTTATATTTACTCCATAAGTCACCTTATATACATGCAAGGGTGTAAAATAATAAAAATATAAATAAACTGGAAGTATGATAAATAAATAAAACCTCTTTTTATATTTAGTCCTTAACCCTCTTTCTATTTATGAAGGCTCAAAAAAGAGGTTTTATTTAAGTGAATCCTATGGGCCAAGTACCATATTTGTAAAAGAGGTATGGTAAATTAATAAAAATATAAATAAACAAGAGTTATGGTAAACAAATAAAACATTTTTTTATATTTACTCCATAAGTCACCTTATATTTACAAACAAAAACCTATGGGCAAAATGTGTGGGCCAAATACCATGGGCTAGATTATTATTAATACCATGCAAAAAAACATTATTAACCTTAATATTAGTATTAATAAAAATAAAAATGGCACATGGTATTGACCCACGGTATTCACGTGGAATGTAGCCTATTTAAATGGGGGAATTAAACCAGCATAGATCCATCTTTTCTCTAGATCTACTAAACCCCGAGAGGGATCAAATATCGTGATATGCAAACTAGCATAGAGTGAAAAAAATTTGATCCCTCTTGGGGCTTGGTGGATGAAGAGTAAAAATGGATGTTGTAATTTAATGTATATTAAACATTTTAACTTGGTTAAAATTAAAAATAAAATAAAAATCAATTATTCATTTTATTCATTTTTATAAATTACTACTAGTAATTTTTAAGCTCCAGGTTTATGATAACCCATGGTATTGACCCATGGTAATACCATGGTATTCATGTGAGCATAGACTATTTAAAGGGGAAATTCTATCATCTTAGATCCATCTTAATTCTGGGTCTACCAAGTGCTCAGAGGGATAAATAGATTTCATCCCCCTAAGAGTGGTAGATGTGGAGTTAAGATGGATATAGGTTGGTTTTTATGATAATGAAGATATTAAATAGTCTTAGGAAATTATATCGTAAAAACATATTAAGGTGAATGGTTAAAGCTACGTTTAGTCACTTCACAAAATTTAGTAAAAAATACCAATATCTCCATTAATATTGGTTTTAACTTTTTCTGATTTAACAAAAAAAAAGAATTCAAAACAAAGAAACCTTATCATTCATTCCGTATCACCCTCGTAGAATATTTCTCACCATTTTTCTAACATTATCAATATGATATCTTCATGAAAAAGTTATGTTGGATTAGTTGTTTGAAAAATAAGTTAGTTTGTACAACCTTTCATCTTCTATGCTATTCTTAGTTTTTCCTAATGATTTGTAGGGGTTGGATCCATTGTACCATATTTTCCTAAAAGGTGGAGATTTTTCACCAAAAAGGAAATTAATCTACTTGTTACAACGCTGTTAAAAAATGCAAGACTATGAGGGTAGTGAATTATGCTAATAAGCAATTTATATTGGGAGAGACGTAATCAAATTTTATAATTTATTTGAAGATTTCCAATTAAAATAAAAATAAATCTACATTTATATATTCATATATTGATTGGGACGATTCTCACAATGGTCACTTCTTTCAATTAGATCCCCTTCAAGCCTTTGGGATACCCAATACTTTCTCTTATAATATAGTTGGGGCTTGCTACTTGTTGCCGTGTTGGGGTAAACAAACTTGATGTGTGTTTTTTTTTTTTTTTTTTCGTAGTTGGAGTTTATGGAATAAGAAAGAAATTTGATAACTTGAAAAAAGTGGTAGCTTGACAAAAGTTGTATAGAAAAGATTAATCTCTCCTACCTTGATAGAACTTGTTGTCAATATCAACACCTACAAGAACTTTGTTGTGGAATATTATCGAAACTAATAGAAGGATATGAAAAAGTGTATTGTAAGAACCTTGATAAGAACGGCCACTGAAACTTGGAACATTGTTTTTAGGAAGAGAAAATTATGTTTATTTTTTCCAAACATGTATGTTAGTATATTATAGTTTAATGAATATGTTTCCTTATTATCATATATGGTTTCATACTTTAATAAAACATTCAGCAAGACTTCACAATGTTTTATTATTCAGTAAAAGATTTGCCAAGATCTTACAAGATTTTATAATTGAGTGAAAGATTCTCCATCACTGTACAAGATAATATAACCTGGTGAGAGATTCGCCAAAAGAATTATATATACATATTATATTATTGATAAAATCACCTCCCATTTTTCCTATGTGTCATGGGGATTAGCCCATTTATTATACACATAAATTTAGGGCGGTTCTTAAAATTTTCCCTGGGTTATTATAGATCTGATCTAATTCATAGAGTCTTAATCAAGCATTCAATAGTTATAACTAGTGTGCACAACCATAAATCTTAAATATATGCATAAAACCATAACATAAGAATAAAGATACAGATCTATGACCAGATGCACAATAATTTAGAAACACCGATATTTATTAATCTTTTGTTTCAGTACAATCCAATTCTGCCCTGCGCACTCAACTGCAGGGGTCCGTGCACATAGCTGCGGACTCTACCAGACCTCTGTGCACATAGCTACAGACTCTACCAGGCCTTTGTTCACACAGCTGTAGAGCCTTCTCTAACCATTATCAACCCTGACTCAAACTTACAGACTGAGATCGAATATTGCATTCATAAACCCATAACACTTTTTTATCTTTGCCAAAAGCTTCCTTCTACCCTTAGAGCCTCGCTCTATTTATACATTCTCATGGTCCATGGACCATGGGTAGGACAACTTGCTTTCTATTACCTTATTTATTTTCGGGTGGACAACCCTTTGACTTGACCCATTACAATTCGCATTTCGCGAAACTTTTACAATATCAATATTACCCAAAATTGTGGGCTTTAAGCCCCAAATTCATTATGCAGGGGATCCACTACCCAACAGGCCCCCAACACAATCATCATGACTTGTCCCGAGTCACTCGTTGGTGTGAAGAGACGTGCTGCCATGGTGTCACGGTCCACCATCCTTGCGAGTGACGCACTATGTTCTGTTGCTCCATCCTTGCCTCCTGCAAAACTTTATCAAGCTCATGCTCCATTGCCTCTACTAATTTTTTCAACCGATGATGCTCATTCTGCTCTGCTTGATTAACACAAAGCGACCCCTCATAGGATTTTAGCTCTAGCTGAGATGTCAAAGGCAGGAATTCTTTGTGCTAGAGCAACAAGTTTCTGATCTCTGGTCCAGTATATGCACTGTCTGCTGAAGCTTGTGTTGCATTTTTGTAAGAGAGATGTTGCTGTCCACGAGGTCCTAATCTTCAAGGTGTGTCGAAGAAAAACTATTAACCGGAGTTCCATCATTTGTCTCAAGATTCACCATCTTTCCCTTATCTTTCATGGATCGCCTGCTAGACTGTGGTTTAGGCAACAACATCCAGACTAGTCCTGCTACTTGTCTCTGGATTTCTAGTACATTCCCTACCATCGGTATTGAGCTTGGCACGGCATCCGTTTCCTGTTGGCATTATGATTCAGGTGTTGTCCTTGATGGCAAACTCTTTCAGGTGGTAAATCAAGAAGGACGCAGGAAATTTGTTCAGCAAGTGCGTCCCCGCAGGTATACCTTACAGAACCCGCGTCCAGGGACGCTGGCCAGCCGTTCAGAAGGTGCGTCCGCCCAGTGCACACATTTCAAGGTAGAGAAAAGCTCGTGGGGGTTTCTTGTGTGGTATCTAGCCGACGGTTGTGTGTTTCTATGGTGTCGGCTCGTGGTATTGTTCCACGCTTTGGGGAGAAGCTTGCCTATATAAAGCAAAGGAGTTCATTTGGATTAAGCATCATCTTGGTTGATCATCTCTTGGTGTGATCTAGTCCATATCTTTAAGGGTAAATCTTCTAATGGACTACGATCTATATGGCGCATGATCAGATCTGTGGATCTGAGTGTTTGGGTTGGTTCTGAAGTCCTCTTATCTTCTATATCTAAAGGGACGCAGATTCAGTGAAGGGAAAGTGCGCCGGGACGCAGTACAGTAAAGGATCAGGTGCGTCTCTGAAGCGAAGGACGCGGCGCGACTGTGGTATTGGGTGCGTCTCTGAAGCGAAAGACGCGGCGTGATAGTGTTGATGTGTGCGTCGGTCGCAGACAAGCAAAAGGAACAGTGCGTCTGCACGCAGAACAGCATAAGGTATACTGCGTCCAGTCGCAGGCCACAGAAAGAAAATATGCGTCCCTGTCTCAAGATGATCTGTTAACTGTATATTTCTGTTCATAAGGTGTTCTGGGTTGTTTCTGTAATTACTGATCTGATATCTGTAGTAGACTGTATCTGTTGTATACTTGTTGATCATTTTGAAAAGAAGTAGGGGGTTGTAGCTCCCTTCCAGGAGAAGTCTGGAAAACAAGAAAGAGTTGTAGCTCTTTGCAGGTTGCAGCCTGCGTGCTGGTAAAGGACTGCACCAGTACAAAATCATTGTAAAAAGATTTTCTTGAAAGAAGATAGAGACATTATTGCAGCAGGTGGTTTTTCTCCCGCATTGGGTTTCCACCTTACATCTTGTGTTCTTTGGAGTGACTGTCTATTTTCTTTATTCATGCTCATTGTTTTATGGTACTGATATGCAAGAATATTTCAAAAGATCAAATAAGGAAGATTTGGTAAATTGCTAAATAATACTGATTCCCCCCCCCCTCAGTATTATTTCCAACAATTGGTATCAGAGCAGGTCCTTCAGAACAGCTTGATCGCTTGAAGGTAGATCGTTCATCATGAGCAACTACGAGAGAGAAGCATCAATCAGGCCACCCGTCTTCGATGGAACAAACTTCAATTATTGGAAGGTAAGAGTTACTGCATATCTTCAATCTCTTGGTACAGAAGTTTGGAACATTGTAGAATCAGGCTATGCCTTTCCTTCAGTTACTCCTACAGATCCAGCTGAGAAAAAGCAGTATGAAACAAATGCAAAAGCAGTCAGCACTCTATTAGGAAGTATATCTCAAACAGAGTTCATGAAGGTCATGCACTTCAAATCAGCAAAAGAGATATGGGACAAAATGATCACTAGCTATGAAGGAGATGAACAGGTAAAAGAAGCTAAACTTCAAACTCTCAGGATTCAATATGAGACTCTCAAGATGTATAATGATGAAAGTGTGGCTAATTATTTTCTTCGAGTAGATGAGATTGTTAATTGTATGAAAAATTTGGGTGAAGAAATAAAAGAGACTATAGTAGTTCAAAAGATTCTAAGATCTTTATCTCCCAAGTTTGAATCTAAAGTATCTGCAGTAGAAGAAAAGGAAAATCTCCGTGTTCTCACTATGTCTCAGCTGCATGGAATTCTAACTGCTTATGAAATGAGAAAGGGAGGACCATCAGATAGAAGGGAAGCTGCTTTTAAAGCATCAGGCAAAGAAGATCACTATGAAGCATGTCATGTTCCAGAAGAAGAGGAAGAAGAATCAAACTTTGTCAGAAATCTTCAAAGGGGTTCTGGAAGGTTCAGAGGTAAGCTACCTTTCAAATGTTTTGCTTGTGGAAGAGTAGGTCATTATGCTGCAAAATGCTCTTATAAGGATAAAGGAAAGGAACCAGTTAGATGGAACAAGAAACAGGGTACAAATAAGAAAAGCTACTACACCCATGAAGATAGCGATGGCTTATCAAACAGTGATGAAGATGAACAAGGTAACAAATATAGATTGTTAATGGCATTTGAAGATGACAATTATGAGGATGCTATAGATGTGGATAACCTTTATGATGAAATTACTAGACTCAAGAGATGTATAGAAGAAAAGAACATGATTATTGATACTCTACAATTTCAGATTGATGAAAAGGAAAAACATCTTGAAAAATTAGAAGGTGAAATTGTTGGTCTTAGAAAAGAAATTGAGAAAACAAAAACTATTAATCTCAAGTTTGTCAAAGGATCTGAAACGTTGAATGAGATTATCAGTGTGCAGCGATCTCCTCTAAATAAGACAGGTCTGGGCTACAATGGAGAAACTTCTCAAGCTTCCACTTCAAAAAGTTATCTTGATGCCGCAAGAAGAAATGAGCAAGAACACAAGGAAGATCATCAGGTAAAGCAGGGACAAACTTCAAACTATCAGGGGCAATCCAGCTTAAGGGTGAACAAAAGCCACAACCAGCCACAGGTAAAACCTTCTCAATTTGGTTCAAGAATAGATGAAAATAGAAATTACAATCAGTCGGCTGGTAGATTCAATAATCGCAGAAACTTCTTCAATGGACAATGCTTTTCTTGCCATAACTTTGGTCACAAAGCAGCCCAATGTGTTGCGTATAAAACAATCATGACTAGGGAAGCTCAAAAACAAAGAAGCATGACAGGGAATACAAAAAGGACCTATAACAATTTTTCAGCTCTTGAAAATGAAGTTGAATGCTCTATTTGCAATAATTTTGGACATAAAGATGTTGAATGCAGAAGCAGGTTTCCGGAAAGAAAGGTACAAGAACAAAAAAGGGAACAAACCTCAGGCACCAAAACATGGAAAATAAAGGAACCTCAAACAGAAAGATGTGGGATAGCATTCTATGCAGAAGGACAAGAAAATCTATGGTACATTGACAGTGGATGTTCAAAGCACATGACAGGTGATAAAGAAAAACTTGAATCTTATTCTAATTTAGAAAAGGGAAAGAAAGTCTCTTTTGGAAATGATACTCCTGCAACTATAAAAGGAAAAGGTATTGCTCCTTTAAAAGAAGATGTTAAGGCTGGAAATGTTTTGTTTGTTGATGGACTAAAGCATAATCTTCTAAGTGTAAGCCAGATGTGTGATCAAAGAACCGAGGTTATATTCAGATCAAATGGATGTCTTGTTCGTGATCTTGATACAGGTAAAACAGTTCTCAAAGGAAAAAGAACTTCAAATAATCTATACATTTTTGATGAAGAACAACAACAATGCTATTTAAGCAAGGATGAAGAGCACTGGTTATGGCATCGAAGATTGGGACATCTAAGTTTCTCACAAATAAGGAAAGCTTGCAAATATCAGGCAGTTCGCGATCTTCCAGATATCAAAATTCCTGACAACACCATGTGCAGATCATGTCAGTTTGGAAAACAGACTAGAACTAACTTTCCAGAGAAAGAAGGATCAGCCAGTATGCCTCTGGAGCTAGTACATACAGATGTATGTGGACCATTCAGAAAAAGAACACCTAGAGGAGAGGAATACTTGATATTATTTATTGACGATTTCTCCAGGTTTGTTTGGTTGGGACTTATGAAGCACAAAGATGAAGCTTTCGAAAAATTCAAATCCTTCAAAGCCTTGGCTGAAAATGAATCAGGTCACAAGATTAAGTGCCTCAGATCTGACAGAGGTGGAGAATTTACTTCAAATGAATTTTTCGATTTCTGTGATGAACATGGAATAAGGAGAGAATTTTCTACAGCTAGAACTCCTCAGCAAAATGGAGTAGTGGAAAGAATGAACAGAACAGTCCAGCAAATGGCTCGTGCTATGCTTGATGAATCAGGAACTCCTGCAACCTTCTGGGGTGAAGCTGCACATGCGGCAGTTATTATTCTCAACAAGACAAATGTTCGAGTGAACAGCACTCAAACTCCTCATGAGCTCTGGAGTGGTAAAACTCCTTCAGTAAAGCACTTCAAAATCTTTGGGAGCAAATGCTATATCAAAAATACTGAGGAGCAGCTTGGCAAACTTGATCCTAGAGCAGATGAAGGAATTCTTCTTGGCTACTCTCCACATAGCAAAGCATACAAATGCTACAATAAAAGACTTGGCAGAATTGTTGAAAGCATTGATGTAGTGGTTGATGAGAAAGGATACATTCCTAGGCAAATACATCGTGAAGACATTGAAGAAGATGAAAGCTACCCTCAAAGACAGAATGATGAAGAAGAAGAACCGCAAGAACAATTTCAAGACGGACCTCACGAAGAAGCAGAAGAAAGAACAAGAATAGAAGAAAAGACTCCATCCAGATATGTTCAAAAGAACCATCCAGAATCTCAGATCATGGGACAAAAGGAAGCAGGTATACAAACTAGAAGAACAGTTGCAGAAGCTTCAAGTTATTTGGCATTACTCTCCTCTACTGAACCACAAAGTGTGAAAGAAGCATGCAAAGATGAATGTTGGGTGAAAGCAATGGATGAAGAACTTGAGCAAATCGAAAAGAACAATACTTGGGAGCTGGTTCCTAGACCAAAGGATAAGAATGTTATCGGAACAAAATGGGTGTTCAAAAATAAATTGAATGAAAATGGAGAAGTAATTAGAAACAAAGCCAGACTTGTTTGTAAAGGGTATGCACAGCAAGAAGGAATAGACTTTGAAGAAACTTTTGCTCCTGTTGCAAGACTTGAGGCCATCCGAATGTTTCTTGCTCTCTCAAGTTGTCAGAACTTCAAAGTATTTCAAATGGATGTGAAATCAGCTTTTCTGAATGGAGACTTGGATGAAGAAGTGTACATTGAACAGCCAGATGGTTTCATTCTTGGAAACGATCCAAATCTTGTATGCCGATTAAAAAAGGCTCTCTATGGTCTCAAACAAGCTCCAAGGGCTTGGTACTACCGGTTGGACAAATATCTTCATCAACAAGGTTTCTCAAAAGGTTCAGCAGATAGCAATCTTTATATAAAAGTTGAAAATGACAAATTACTAATACTTGTTGTGTATGTAGATGACATTATTTTTGGCAGTAATGAAGAAGCTATGAGTCAAAGCTTTGCCTCAGTCATGCAGAAAGAATTTGAGATGTCCTTGCTAGGAGAACTGACATACTTTCTTGGTTTACAAATCCAACAAAAGAAAGGAGGAATCCTTTTATCTCAAACCAAGTATCTCAAGCAGATTTTGAAGAAATATGGCATGGAAGATGCAAAACCAGTATGTACACCCATGGTCACAGGATGTAGTCTCAGTGCAAATGACGAATCTGCAGCAGTTCATCAACCAACCTACAGATCTATGATTGGAAGTCTACTATATTTGACAGGTACCCGACCAGACATCATGCATGCGGTTGGAATAGTTGGAAGGTTTCAGGCAAATCCAAAGGAGACTCATCTTCAAGCAGTAAAGAGAATCTTCAAATATCTTCAAGGGACTCAAAATTATGGCCTATGGTATCCTAGAGATCCAGATCTCACTCTTCATGCTTATACAGATGCAGATTGGGCCGGAAGCGTGGATGACAGGAAAAGCACAAGTGGTGGTGCATTCTTTATGGGTTCTAGACTGGTATCTTGGTTCAGCAAGAAACAGAGTTCAATTGCCTTGTCTACAGCTGAAGCGGAATATGTTGCGGCTGCATCTTGTTGCACCCAACTTCTTTGGATGATGCAGACTTTGCAGGATTATCAAATCACTTGTACACCTCCTATTCCTATCTTATGTGACAACACAAGTGCAATCAGCATCTCAAAGAATCCGGTTATGCATTCAAAAACCAAGCACATACCAATCAAGTACCATTTTCTCCGGGAACAAGTAATTGAACAGAAGGTCAAGTTGGAGTATGTTCCTTCTAAGGAACAAGTTGCTGATATTTTCACCAAACCGTTGCCCAGGGACACTTTTGAATACCTCAGGCAAAAGCTGGGGGTTGTTGATGCATCATCTCACTGTTGACCATCTTCCTATTGATGGTATAGGCTCAGGGGGAGCACATAATGCATTGTTGGCATTATGGAGAAGGAGATCTTGGAAATAGCTGCAATATGTCTCTGTCTTCTTCATGATGGATTTCTGGTTACAATTCTGGAAAAGCATGAGCATAGGGGGAGCATACCCTTTGCTCTTGATGTCAAAGGGGGAGAATGATGAAGCTGAAAGTTTATGTGGTTGCCATCAAGTCCAAAGGGGGAGTTTGTTGGCATTATGATTCAGGTGTTGTCCTTGATGGCAAACTCTTTCAGGTGGTAAATCAAGAAGGACGCAGGAAATTTGTTCAGCAAGTGCGTCCCCGCAGGTATACCTTACAGAACCCGCGTCCAGGGACGCTGGCCAGCCGTTCAGAAGGTGCGTCCGCCCAGTGCACACATTTCAAGGTAGAGAAAAGCTCGTGGGGGTTTCTTGTGTGGTATCTAGCCGACGGTTGTGTGTTTCTATGGTGTCGGCTCGTGGTATTGTTCCACGCTTTGGGGAGAAGCTTGCCTATATAAAGCAAAGGAGTTCATTTGGATTAAGCATCATCTTGGTTGATCATCTCTTGGTGTGATCTAGTCCATATCTTTAAGGGTAAATCTTCTAATGGACTACGATCTATATGGCGCATGATCAGATCTGTGGATCTGAGTGTTTGGGTTGGTTCTGAAGTCCTCTTATCTTCTATATCTAAAGGGACGCAGATTCAGTGAAGGGAAAGTGCGCCGGGACGCAGTACAGTAAAGGATCAGGTGCGTCTCTGAAGCGAAGGACGCGGCGCGACTGTGGTATTGGGTGCGTCTCTGAAGCGAAAGACGCGGCGTGATAGTGTTGATGTGTGCGTCGGTCGCAGACAAGCAAAAGGAACAGTGCGTCTGCACGCAGAACAGCATAAGGTATACTGCGTCCAGTCGCAGGCCACAGAAAGAAAATATGCGTCCCTGTCTCAAGATGATCTGTTAACTGTATATTTCTGTTCATAAGGTGTTCTGGGTTGTTTCTGTAATTACTGATCTGATATCTGTAGTAGACTGTATCTGTTGTATACTTGTTGATCATTTTGAAAAGAAGTAGGGGGTTGTAGCTCCCTTCCAGGAGAAGTCTGGAAAACAAGAAAGAGTTGTAGCTCTTTGCAGGTTGCAGCCTGCGTGCTGGTAAAGGACTGCACCAGTACAAAATCATTGTAAAAAGATTTTCTTGAAAGAAGATAGAGACATTATTGCAGCAGGTGGTTTTTCTCCCGCATTGGGTTTCCACCTTACATCTTGTGTTCTTTGGAGTGACTGTCTATTTTCTTTATTCATGCTCATTGTTTTATGGTACTGATATGCAAGAATATTTCAAAAGATCAAATAAGGAAGATTTGGTAAATTGCTAAATAATACTGATTCCCCCCCCCCTCAGTATTATTTCCAACATTTCCGTCGACATTACACTATCCGGAAGGTCCTGCATCTCTTTTGGCAGTGTTGAAAATCCCGGGCTTACTCCCCTATCGTTGAAGTTCATCGATTCCATACCTATTAGAAGGCACAATAGCTTAATTCTTTAGATACCACAGTTTCTTCATTGGATACCCTGTTGTGATTTATAGGCCTGTTGAAATTCATATTCATTCATTCCCTCCTTTTCTGGCTCATTAATGCTAGACCTATGGTAGATCGTTCTGAATCGGGCTCGTACTTCGTATCTTAATTACCTGTCGCCCATTCCTTTTCACCATAACTTGGACATCTTGTCATGAACAGTGATAGCAATGGTCAGCTCCATATTTATCCATGTAGCAACGTAGCCTCTTCTGCGCAACCGCAACCCTTGTGACCTACCAATCATGCGTGCACTACTGTTGTCGTGCAGCTTCCTAATAGACTATTTTATCATCCCGTGCTTTCTTTCAACTGTATAGAGCGGTGAGACTGTGCTTTGGTTGGTTAGTTAGGTAGCTGGCCTCCCCATCTAGGGCTTCAGGCAACTGCCTTTTACTTTTCCTGGGAAGGGTTCCCCATTTAGTTTGACAAGTTCGATCGCGCCTTCGTTTGTGACCTCTTTTACCACATATGGCCCTAACCAATGCATTCGAAATTTTCCGGGAAAGTTTTCAAACTTATTGTCATATAGAAATATTGAATCATTCATTTTGAATGTGTGCAACTTGATATGGTGATCGTGCCAAGCTTTCTCGCGCTATTTTTGTACCTGTTGATGGAATCCTCCTAGAGACCATTCTTCTTCAAGTTCTTCTAGTTTTGCGAGCCTGTCTTCGAGGGCTTCACGATCTGCCATGCCTGTCATCGCTACGATCCACAGATTGGGTATAATGTATTCCATTAGCATAACTTCTTTCGTCCCATAGACTAATCGGAACAGTGTCTAACCCGTCAATTTCTTGCACGTGGTTGGGTAGGCCCATAATATGGTAGGTATACGCAAGTCTTGGTCATTTTGTTGTGCGTTACACACTTTAGTCAGCGCATGCTCTAGAATTTTGTTAAAGGCTTCCACTATCCCATTGTCTTGTGGATGATATGGCATGCTCTCCTGATGATACACCTGGAAATATTTGGTGAGTGCATTGATAGTTTCGTTCAAGAAATGCATTCCGCTGTCACTCATGAGAATTTTCGGACATCCAAACTATCTCAGCACATTTTCGAACAAAAATTTTGCAGTCGTGGCCACTGTACAGTCCTTAACCAGCTGTGCTTCGACCCAACACATCAGGTACTCAGTTGCGATGATGATGTAGCACGCACCCGTTTTCCCCTGAGGCTTGATCAGCCCAACAAAGTCTATTGTCCATTTTTCGAATCATTGCAGTGTCATCTATGGATTGAGTGGCATATCATCCCTTCACGATGGTTTCCCAGTGCATTGACATACATCGTAGGTGCGACAGTATGCCTTCGAGTCTTGATGTAGGCTTGGCCATCGTAGTCGGACGTGAAGAATATTTTGTGCGTTCGCCCATCCTGCATAGTGTCCTCTTGCAACCCCCCCCCCCCATGTGCTTCTATGAGGATCTGTCCTCATTCAAATTCTGGTACATATCTTCATAATATCTCGCCATTTCCCATTTTATAGATGTGTCTGACAATGAGAGAAAAATCTGCCACTCGTATCACCAATTATTTCTTCTGCTACACTCAATATCCTTATGGTGTGGTCCCTATGGTTAAGAAATGGATGATATCTTCAAAGTGGCCATCCACGACACACACTACATAGAGTTGTGCATTAGGTAGTCCCTCCTCCAAATTTGTTGGCTCCTCGCCGATCTCAATTTGTGATAGGTGATCTGGTCTGGCATTTAAGCATCCAGGTTTTACGATGACCTCAAAATCATACTCTTGAAACAAGAGTAGCCATCGGCATATGCGCCCCCCCAACACATACTTATTCACTAAGTATTTCAACGTGGAATGATCAGTATACATCTTAAAGTTCCCACACACTAAATAGTGGCGATATTTCTGAAGTACGTATACCATCGTCAATCCTTCGTGCTCGGTAGTAGAATAGTTCCTTTTAGCTTTGGATAGCCACCGGCTTGCGAACGTGATATGGTGATCGATGCCTTCCGCACCTTCCTGCTTAAGTACAGTGCCCAACGTGATACATGATGCATCAACATGTACATGAAATTCAATATCCCATTTTGGAAAGACCAGAATGGGAGCGGATGCCATTTTTCCTTGAGAACCTCCAGACTTTTCTTACATTCCTCATTCCAACAATATGTAGTATCCTTTTTCAACAACTATTCCATTGGTGTCGTAATTTATGTTTAGCTCTTAATGAACTTCCGATAGTAACCAGTTTTTCCCAACGTGGCACATAGTGGTTTGACACTTTGTGGTGCTTCTAGATTGAGTATGACATCAATCTTCATGGGATCCACCATCAGGCCTTGTCTGCAGACCATATGGTCAAGCAAATTTCCAAAGGGGATGAGGAAGGTGCACTTCTTAAGATTCAACGCAATTTTGTGCTGTCGACAAGTATCCAACATCAACCGTAAGCTTGCTATATGTTTCTTGATGAGCCCAAATATAGTCCAATCGTCAAAATAAACCTCCAAAAACTTATGGATGAATTCCTTGAATGCGGCAACTACTACGCGCGAAAATATCGCTGGCGCGTTCTTCAACCCAAAGGAAATAACAGTGGACTAAAAACACCCCCATTTGGTTGTGAAGGTTGTCTTGCTTCTATCTTCCAGTGCGATCTTGATCTGATGGTACCCTGAGAACCCATCCATGAATGAGTATGCTTCCTATCCACCAACATTCTCCAGCATTTCATCTGTAACTGGTGTCGGGAATGGATCATGAACATAGGCATAATTCAGTTTTTGGAGGTCGACACAAATTCGAATTTCACCCTTCTATTCTTTCTCCTGCACTATCATAGGACTTACCCAGTCAGACTCTTCCACTGGTTCAATAATTCTTGCGGCACGAATTTTGTCCAATTCTTCTTGGACCTTTTCCTTATACTTCGGATTCAAATATTAAGGGCACTGCTTAATTGGTTTTGCGTCTAGTTTCAAAGTTATCTTCATCATTCCTAGGTCACCGAGGATCCCTTTTAGCTCCATGATTTTGGTCAGGAATAAATCTTGATATTCGCGAAGTAACTCGACAACCTTATCCACAGTGGCATAATCCCAATAGTCCCCCAGCGTCGCGTACTTCGGCTCCTCATCTGTACCAATGTTTACTTGTTTCATTTTTAGTGGAACAGTGATGTTGGGGTCCTCGATTGGTGGTCCTCGAACTTCATGACTCCCTTCAGTTTTTAGAATATTAATATTTCAGGGATCCTCATCATCATCCTACACTTGTACATTGTAACATCCTAGTGCCTCGCTTAGTTGATATGACCATGCGGGTTGAATGATTTCTCGTGGTTCTTGCGGTATTTCCAAAATGGCGTCTTTCACAACTTGCAACGCATCGTCAACAGTATCCACCCATTGGTATTCAAATAAGAATGTTAAGAAAAAACCCTCATGCAAGCTATCCCATTTAGTTTGGGAAGTCAGAGTTCCGTCTCAGTATACTAGTTTCTTGGGCTAACATCCAGGGTATGATAGAACAAGTGCACACATTTAGGCTGGGGCTCTGCACCATAGGCTTTGGTCCATTTTGTGAGGTGGATGCGTGGGTCATCGCATCCATTGTACTTCTCAGTTATTCACAGTTCCGACTTCCCAAACCTTAGCTGCATCATCCTTCTGCAGTCACGTCATTTTTCAAAATTTCCTTCATGTGTTCCCCACCAATGCGCAAGTGTTGCGCAAAGTACCCATTTTAATGCATCGAACCTCTGATGCTCTGGCATTGCACTTTCAAATTCGTCCACCATTGTCAATCCATCATAAGTTGGTAGATTGTGAGCCTGGGTGATTACGCAATGCAGCGATTTGGTCATCATATTACAATTTAGCGTAGTCACTTCACTTAACTGATTATGCCATCATTCATCTGCTTCGTTTTAATCTGCAAGGTAGGATTTTGCACGTTACCACAAGACCCTTCCATTTGTAGTTATATTTATCTAATCCTGGCTTTGCATGGTTATTTTGTAGATACAATCCAGCTCCTCATTACCTCCATTGTCGCACACAGGTTCGGTGTAGCATTATCCTTTAACAAGATCCAGCTGAACTATCACATGTAGGGACTTTTTCTCGAATATCATCTTTCATCTTTTTATGTTGATGACTCCATTCATATCTGTAGCCCAGTCTATTCCTAGCAACGCAGGGTAAGAATTACTGCCATCTACAATCTCTATTACCTCGAAATCCGTCTGTGTGCTCGCACCTTTGATATCCACTGTTACCCCTTGCAATCTCCCCATGGGCAAGATCTTTTGTTGGTTTTCCATCCGTAACTGAATAGGAGACCATTGTAACATGGGCCTGCCCATGCATTCCCAAGTCTGTTTTGGTAACATGTTCACGTTTGATCCCAGGTCTAAAATTACTTGCTCCATCTCATATTCACTGATTTGCATCATTAATCTCATTTCTCGTTCGGTGCGCAGTGCCTACCTTCCTAATTTTTAGACTATGCACGGTTCGCCTATTCCTACACACCTAGCAATCAACTCTTATAGTCCCTTAACCACCCTATTGTCGCGCAAAAACTTCATGCATGTCTCTAAAAAGGTATTAATCATAGAAGGATACATTCATGTTTCTGGTTGAGCCTTACTACTTAACGTAGAGACCTCCGTCAATCTCTTCTTAGCTTCCACAAATGTTTCTCTTGCGTGCTCCAAGTCAAACACAGGTTCCTTTATAGGAGCCTTGCGTAACCAGTTATCTTCTTCAGGCTGCTTCCCCTTATCTTCTCCTGTAGTCGCGCCACTTCTAAGTACCATATTCACATTGGGGTCTTTTTTGCGTGGTTCAGACCTCATCATTTGGATATTTTGAGTTGGAGTAGGTTGTAGTACCCCTTTTTCACGCATTTGTCCGATCAACATCGGACAATCTACCATTTCATGATCAAACTGCTCACAGTACAGAAAAGATATTCTCATCAGGTTGGTACAATCCCGAGCATAGTGCCCCAATCCTCCGCAATTGTAACAGACAGTTGTTCGCGCCCTCATCCAGGTCCCATTCCTCCTCACCCTCATCTGTGTCCTTGGAATCCACCATGCACCATTGCTGCGGTTGGATCAAAGCCTCACGTTTTTGTCTACATTCAATAGGCTGGGGTTTTATCCATCATTAGCTCATAGCTCTGACATGTCAACTCATCGTGACCCACTGATCTACATAAATTACAGTACAGTTGTTGTGGAGCCTGGGTATACTTCTGCAACAGGTGATAGTTGTCCATCGCATGGTTCCCTCCCACCTAAAAAATCACGCACCAGATTGTGGGCATGGCACTTGGCCCTACTTGTGCTTCTGGTATCAATGGTATATGTCCCCCTCCTACCAAATAGTTCACGAATATAGGACAGTGATCCTTTTTGTGACCCTGGAGTTTACATTTTATACAACACACTTCTTTGTGTGCCTCTAGTTGGGGCGCCCTATCCTACTTCAAACTTTACATCTCTAAGAATAGGTTTTGTAGTTGTGCTTGGATTTGTTGGACTCCTAACCCTGGGTCTTCTATCAGAGTTTTGTGCAAACTCATCGCCATTTCCAAGGCCTCTACCTAGGTTGAGAGCTTCTGTTGTGACAGTGCCATCCTTAGGTGTGGTGTCAAAGATGGCACAAACCACACACTGTGTTACACATCTATCAATGTCATATTAGCCTCATGGATCATACTTTTCAGCCTCTAATCTAGATCCCAAGGGGTTTCACTTGGAATCATCGTGATCTCCTTGAACCCGATGATCAACTGCATTTCCAATTTCGGCCAGCTAAATTCTCTATTTAATGCAATCTAGATCTCTGCTATTCTGACATTTGGGTGATCATTCGAGTGCTTGATATACCATGTCAGCACGTGATCCTGTAGTGCACTTACCAATATGGCCTTCTTGATGTTATCATTCGAAACCCCTTGCGCTTCCCATACTACTCTTACTATGAACCAAAATTGATCTCGGTCTTAGTTTCCTACTCCTCTGAGTATAGGCAACTTGATCACACTCGCCATGCTAAATTGCTGGTTCGGTGGAGGTGGTGTGGGTGAAGCCGAAGGTGAAGAAGGTGACGGGAGTGGTAGCATTAGTGTGGATGATATCTGCAGAATGTGTTGCTTGATCAAAGTGACCGCACTCCTCGGAGAGACCCAAGCATGCTCTTCATCACTTGCTCCTGGAGGTGAAATAAAAGGACAATTTCATAACCCTTTGATATCTTTATAGGCCTTTCCACTCTGAGTCGTTCCACTCATTAATTGAACCGAATTGGATCCATGAAGAAAAGTCATCAGCAAACCATGACTGTATCAGGCAAAATAGGCTTCAAAGAATTAAGAGCAGTGATAAAAAACACCTCTAAACAGTGGCAGTTAGTAGCCAGCATGGAATGATGAGGACCTCGGTCAAAGCGCGCTGACCGAGGCCCATGGAGACTGCGCAAAAGGAAAAACTAGCCCCTGGGAGGCCCAGATAGGGAAAATGAGACAGTTTTTGATGCGCGATGAGCGCTTTGTGCATCACTGGGCAAAACCCCTCTAGAAGGAGAGGCCCCAAGCGCTCGGTCGCATGAGAGCTGGGAAAACTATGAGGAAAAAGGTTAAAGGCAAAAGCAGGACCCGCGATCCAAAAACCAGCAGTATTCATCGGGGGCACCCTTGGGCAGTAAGCAATTTTGGTGAAAACAGAGTGATTCCACTCAGTGACCAACATGTGGCAAGTGAAGGAGAGAGAAAGCCGACGCTCATCACACACTAACCGTTGAGAAAGTCAACTATGCAAAATGTGTGAACGACATCGGATCTAAAGGCCCAAAATCTAACGGCTGAGATCACGCTCGATGGGAAAGCCAGAATCAACACGGGATTAAGCCATGATCTATACAAATTTGGCATCCTATTTGACCATGAAGGTGGCTAATGACTCATTCCACAACGTAACATAAAAACCGAACCGACGAAGCAAGCTAGCACAGTTGCGGGAGGACAAGTGGCCACTCCCTATGAGCCAAATGATGGTGCTGAAGCATGGAGCTCCAAGCAAAGCTATAGCAAGCGAACCGATGGGAAGTGGAAGGGGAATTGCATAGCCATGGGAGCGAATGGTTTTGAAGCTATGAACAGACAAAGCAGACGACACAGAACACTGAAGAAAGAAGACAGAAAACAGAGAAAACGAAGGAAGACAGTGAAGAAAAAGTAGCAAAAAGAAGACAAAGGGCCGGGCTAACCAAAGGTAACATCGAGCACCAGAGAGCTTGAGAGATTCAAGCCATCTCGAAGGGGATCTATCAAGACTGAGCACCACACTCGGCTCTTTCCATTAAAGACCAAAAGGGTCAAAAAGCTAGTGAGGGAAAGAGTTTATGCACTCTAATGGCTTGCGGAATCCAAGAGCCAGCCTACCAAGCAAATTTTGTTTCAGGAGACTCATATTGTGCTCCTTCATTATAATTCTCTGCTTTAAGACACAATAAAAGAAGGCCACCACTAAGAGCTGTACTGGAGACGTAGCAATAGAGGATAGGGTGAACTCCTTATTAAATTCTTGTGTTCTTATATTTCTTACTATATTTCTCTATTGTTTTCTATTCCAAGTGTCTGTGTATTCGCAATCTGATCAATCCATTGCCTAAATAACATAGACACACACCAGCACATGGGTCTGTAATACCTTCATGTAATAAATCTTAACTGAGATCACTCATAAGGTGATTATCAAATCAAGAGGTATCAGAGCTCTAGGCTGTAAAGGTTAGACAAGGTTGTGTTGGTTAGCTATTTAATGCTCACTAGAAAAAAGCTAAAATTAGGAGAAGGAGAGTCCGTGGAAACTAATCCTAAAATTGGGAGAGTCCATCCTCGGAAGACAATGTCAGAAGAAGGTTCTATAGGGATAGATCCTCAATTCATAGAAATCTTCCTAGCTATAAAGTCCATGGTAGAAGAAATGTATAGGGACTTTAGAAAGCATAAGGATGAGGACTCATCAAGCTCTAAACAAGACAAAGAAGAAGATGAGTCTCACTTCCACGACCACTCCAAGGGAAAAGGGAAAGAGGAAAGCTTTCTCACACCTCATAATAGCCCCATGGATAACAAGAAATCATACTTAATCAAACTAGATGTGAAATTTGATTTTCCCATATATGATGGGGAGTTAAATGTAGAAAAGTTGGAAAATTGGATTAGGCAAATTGATGTTTATTGCAAAGTACAGAAAATCGACTCAGACAAGAGCAAGATTCAGCTGGCAATCCTATGCCTAGGACGAACTACCCTGGTTTGGTGGGAAGGCAGAACCCAAGCTGATATGAAAAGGCATGGTAAGACTATCTCTTTCTGGAATGAATTTTGTTTCTACAATCAAAAAGCAGTTCTACCCACTGGCCTACATGCAACAAGCCATGATGAGTTGGAGAACTCTTCAGCAGTTGAAAAGGAAAAGTGTGCAAGGGTACACTCAAGAATTTAGAAAGAGAGCATCAACTCTAGGAATTTCATTTGACTCACCAGAAACTCTGTTGAAGTACATTGGTGGTCTACATAGCTACATGAGGCATACCATCCTCATGTTCAATCCCACTCGTGTAGATCAGGTGTTTGTACAAGCTACTCATCTAGAAGCTAGAGGAAAGAATGGAAATCCAGAAGTTGGGGGACCATCCCAACCCACTGCAAACAAGAGCAAGGAGAAAAGAAAGTAGAAGTGGAAAGCAAGGAAGGCTAACACTGCACAAAAAATCAAAGCTTCATGCACTCACTGTAAAAAGGATGGACATGATGATGAGCATTGTTGGATTCTACATCCAAAGCTGAGACCTAAGAAGTTCAAGGGCAAGAAGAAGAAGGTTGTTGCAGCTATTCAGAAAGATTTGGGGTCAGAATCGGGAGATGAAACAACCATTGCAGCCACAGGTATGAAAGGTAAGAATTTTGAAGCATCTACTAGTAATTCTGCTCAATCTGTTATTGATGAAGAAAATGAGAGAAAAAGACATGAGCTTTTCCATATTCGAGTTATTTCCAAACATCAAAAGATTGATACTTTGTTTGATAGTGGCTCACAAGTAATTTAATTTCTGAAGAATTTGTAAGAAATTGGGATTAGCAACCACACCTCACAAGAAACCATACCCATTAGGATGGTTGAATGATAAAGCACAACTACAAGTGGCTAGAGAGTACAAACTCAAATTTTCTTTTGGGTCAGCATTTGTAGATGAGGTGGAGTTAAACATAATTCCTTTGGAGATATGTGGAATTTTTTTTGTTAGAAAATTATATATTACGGAGCGATGGAACACATAAAATATTGCAGAAATATAAACACAGAAAACGCATAAAACAAGAGAGACACAGATATACGTGGTTCACCTGGTTTGGGCTACGTCCACCCCAAACAGCTAGTCCTTCCTTTCTATTATCCAGCAAAATGAAGGGACACAACCTACAGAAGATCTGCTGTAATATCCTCTGTTTTCTCTCACAGTCTTGCCTCCCTGTTTCTTTCTCAGAGAATACACATCTATTACACAGCCTCAAATATAATGCCCTCATACAAAGAGAGGGGTTGCCTTCTAGGGCAAAAAACCCTAAACTAAACATAAGTTCTACCGTCAGATCATCCGCCTAACGAATGGCCCAGATTGACTAGAAATTACTATACTTTTACAAGGCAATTTTACATCTATTTTTGGCTTCAGGGGTGCTACCCTCGAGCCCCCACCGGGGGACCGCTGGCCCCCGAAACCCCCAGCCGGGGGGAATCAACCCCCCTGGACCCCCGCAGGGGGGACAAGTCCCCCCGCGTGGAGGGGTGTACAAACTTCCTAGGGTATACATCCGGCTGAAACAAAGACCTCTGAACAATCATGCTCCACACACAACAATCTCCCACTTTGAGAATGATTGTAGCAACTCCACCGCTGCTTCATTTGCTAGACAATGACTCCTCTTTGGACCTGGCTGTTTCTCATCTTCATCGTCATCCTTGAAGGACAATTGAAACTGAGCATATTCTCAGTTTCTCCCTGGTTACAACTTTTGTTAGCATATCTGCAGGATTCTGGCTAGTGTGTATCTTTTCCAGCTTCAACTCTCCATCTTCCAACACTGATCGTATGAAATGGTACTTGAGCTGTATGTGTTTAGTCTTGGAATGAAATGTTGAGTTCTTTGCAAGATGAATGGCACTTTGGCTATCACTGTATAACGTGCCCATATCATGCTCCTTACCCAATTCACCCATAAACCTTTGTAACCAAATCATTTCTTTACTAGCCTCTGTAGCAGCAACATACTCTGCTTCTGTTGTTGAAAGTGCAACAACACTTTGGATTTTTGAAACCCAACTAACAGCTGTTCCACCAATAGTAAATACATATCCTGTAGTGCTCCTCCTGTTATCTCTGTCACCTGCCATATCTACATCAACATATCCCTATAGAGAAATGTTTGAACCACCAAAGCATAATGCTTGATTTGTGGTACCTTTCAAATATCTGAGAATCCATTTCACTACCATCCAATGTTCCTTTCCTGGATTGTTCATGTACCTGCTTACAACTCCCACTGCATGTGAAATATCAGGCCTTGTGCAGACCATTGCATACATTAAGCTTCCAACTTCTGATGCATATGGAACTTTAGACATATAATCCATGTCTTCTTGGGTCTTTGGGCACATTTCCTTACTAAGTTTGAAATGGCTAGCAAAAGGTGTACTAACTGGTTTTGCATTGTGCATATTAAATCTTTTCAACACCTTTTGTATGTACTCATTCTCAGACAATGTTAATTTTCAATTTTTCCTGACTCTAGTTATTCTCATACCAAGGATTTGTTTTGTAGCTCCCAAATCCTTCATTGCAAATGAATTCGCCAATTTTCTTTTGAGAACATTTATTTCCTGCATGTTATACCCTGCCACAAGCATGTCATCTACATACAATAACAATATAATATAGCTGCCATCATTTTGCTTTTTCAGATAAACACAATGATTAGAGTGACATCTAGTATAACCTTGTTCACACATAAACTTGTCAAATTTTAGATACCACTGCCTTGGAGCCTGTTTTAAGCCATACAAGCTCTTCTTCAACCTGGACACTAGTTTCTCCTTCCCTTTTACCTCATATCCTTTTGGCTGTTGCATATATATCTCTTCCTCCAAATCCCCATGGAGAAAGGTTGTCTTTACATCTAACTGCTCAAGATGCAAATCTTCAGCTGCTACTAGACTTAGAATCATTCTGATTGAAGTCATTTTAACAACAAGAGAAAATGTTTCATCAAAATCAATACCTTTCTTCTGTGCAAACCCCTTCACCACAACTCCAGCTTTGTACCTCTGTTTTCCTCCATCTTCTTCCTTCAGCCTGTAAACCATTTGTTCTGAAATGTAGTTTTACATACAGGAAACCTGACTAAGTCCCAAGTCTGGTTATGCATTAAGAAGTCCATCTCTTCTTCCATGGCTAACTCCCACTTCTTCCTGCTTTCAACCTGCATTGCTTCTTCACAACATTTGGGTTCACCAGAATCAGTCAACAATAGATAATATAATGAAGGGGAGTATCGTTCAGGGGGTCTACTTATCTTGGTAGATCTTCTAACACCACTTTCAGGTGTTTAGGGTGCCTATTGCTGTTGTGGTGGTTGTTTTTGTTGTGGTTTTTTATTATTATTATTTTTAGGAACCTTTACTTTTTCAGTGATTTCATCAAGAACTACGTATTCCTTGATTTCTTTTTCCTGTTTCTTTTCCTGCAACTGATTCTTATACAAGACCTTTTCATTGAATATTACATCTCTACTCCTAATGATTTTGTGATTTTCGTAATCATATAAGCGATAACCAAAATCATTAACACCATATCTAATAAAGGTACATTTCTTGGACTTTGCCTCAAGCTTTGTTCTATTTTCTTTATCAATATGGAAAAAGGCCTCACCACCAAAAGGCTTTAAAAAGGAGTAGTTTACCCTTTTACCTATCCATGATTCCTCTGGAACACCACCATCCAAGGAACTTGAAGGCCCTCTATTTATTAGATAAACGGCAGTATCTACAGCATCTGCCCAAAACTGCAAAGGAAATCCTGCATGAAATCTCATGCACCTTGCACGCTCCATGATTGTTCTGTTCATCCTTTCTGACACACCATTTTCTTGTGATGTTCTTGGAACTATCTTCTCTCTCTGGATTCCATGCTCTAAATAGTACCTATCAAAATATTTGTTGCAATATTCACCTCCATTGTCTGATTTGAGACACTTCAATTTCTTTCCTATCTAAATCTCAACCAAAGCTTTCCATTTCTTGAAAGTATCAAATACATTAGATTTATTCTTAATACAATAAACCCAAGTTTTTCTAGTTGCATCATCAATGAAAGTAACATAATAACGAGAGCCACTGAGAGATGATACTTGAGCAGGTCCCCATACATCTGTATGCACAAGCTCTAATTTTTCGTTCTTCTTTCTTTTCCCAACTCTGAGAAATTTGACTCTCTTCTATTTTCCATAGATGCAATTCTCACAGAGGTCCAAATCAACATTCTTCAAACCCGGCAACAAATTCCTTCAGTGAAGAATCTTCATCCCCTTTTCACTCATGTGACCGAGCCTATGATGCCATAATGTTGCATCTACTCCTTTAGAAGTTAAAGCATTAACAAATTTAGAATTACCATTGCATAAATACAATGTACCAACCTTTTCGCTTTCTGGTATTACCAGGGCTCCTTTGGTGACCTTCCAAGCTTTATCTGTGAAAGTTGTCACACAACCTTCACCGCCTAACTACCCTGTTGAAATCATATTTTTCTTTAGATTTGGAACATGCCTTACCTCATTTAGTAGCCATTGGTTTCCATTCTGTTGTTTTACAAGAACCTTACCCATTCCAACAATTTTACAGGGTTTATCATCACCCAAATGAACTTGTCCAAAATCTCCTTGAACATAGTCATGAAAGTATTTCTTATCAGGTGTGGCATGGAATGAGGCCCCTGAATCTACCACCCAAGAATCAGTAATATTTTCAAAAGAAAGAATCAAAGCATCTTGTAACACCTCACCTGTCACATTTGCTTCATGATTGTTTTCTTGTTGTGCATCTCCTTCTTTTCCCTTCCGAGATCTACAGTCTTTCTTTAGGTGTCCTTTCTTTCTGCATTTCTAGCACACTATCCCCAATCTGGACTTGGATCTGCCTTTCCTTGATTTACTGCAATATCCTGAGCTCTTTCCTCTTTCCATTTTTCTTCCCCTAGACTCTGCACTCAAAGCATTACCTGATGTCTCGCCAGAGATTTTCCGTCGCATTTCCTCACTAAGGATAGCACCGACAACGTCATCAAACTTTAAAGTACTAGATCCAAAGATAGAGTTACTAATGGTCATTACTAAACCATTCCAACTTTCTGGCAATGAGCACAAGAATAATAGAGCTCTAACTTCATCTTCAAAGTTTACCCCTATAGAACTTAACTAACTTGTAACTGTATTAAAATCATTTAAATGATCTGTAACAGATCCACCTTCCGACATCTTCATATTAAATAACCATTTCATAAGAAATACCTTGTTTGAGGCTGAGGGTTTTTCATATAGTTTCGACAACGCCTGAATCAAACCCTCTGTTGTTGTTTCCTTCGAAATGTTGAAGGCGACTGATGTAGCAAGGCACAACCATATTGTTCCGAGTGCCTTTCTATCGAGAAGGTTCCATTCTTCATCTGTCATAGCCGTCAGCTTCTTTGTTTTTCCGCTCAATGGTAGGTAAAAATATTTTTGATACAGATAATCTTCCATCTGCATCTTCCATAACGAGAAGTTTTGGTCGTTAAATTTCTCGACCCTAAACTTACCATCTTCCGCCATTGCTCCCACTCGAATAAGGCACCCTTCTTTCCTGCGATTTTATCAGCCAAATAGACCTTCGGCTTTGATACCAATTGTTAGAAAATTATATATTACAAAGCAATGGAGCACATAAAATATTACAGAAATATAAACATAGAAAACGCATAAAACAAGAGAGACACAGATGTACGTGGTTCACCTAGTTTGGGTTACGGCCACCTTGAACAGCCAATCCTTCCTTTCTATTATCCAGCAAAATGAAGGGACACAACCTATAGTAGATCCGCTGTAATATCCTCTGTTTTCTCTCACAGTCTCACCTCTTTGTTTCTCGCTCAAAGAATACACATCTACTACACAGCCTCAAATACAATGCCCTCATATAGAGAGAGGGGTTGCCTTCTAGGGCAAAAAACCCTAAACTAAACATAAGTTCTACCATCAGATCATCTGCCTAATGAATGGCCCAGATTGACTAGAAATTACTATACTTTTACAAGGCAATTTTACATATATTTTTGGCTTTGGGGGCACTGCCCCCAAGCCCCCGCAGGGGGGACAAGTCCCCCCCACACCCCCCCCCCAACGTGGAGGGGTGTACAAACTTCCTAGGGTATACATCCGGCTGAAACAAAGACCTCTGAACAATCATGCTCCACACACAACAATTTTAGGAAGTCCTTACTTGTATGATAGAAAGGCTATTTTCTATAGAGCTGAGAACAAGTATCTACTTGTTAAAGGTGGAATCGAATACTTTGCAAGAGCTCATAAGCTAAAGAATAATTATACTCTCATAAACTCAGGGCAGATGAAAAGAATGATAAATTCATGCAAACAATTCTTACTGATGGTTGTAAAGGAAATGAAACCTGATAAAACCAATGTATTTGAGGACTGTAATGTTAAACAGCAAGCCGATATAGAAAATGTTGTTTCAGAATATGATATATTGTTTCAGGAACCTAAAGGTCTACCACCCAAAAAGGACATAGTACATGGTATTAGTTTGCAGCAAGATGCTCCGTTTCCTAACATTGGGATGTACAAGTTGTCAGCTTTAGAGAATGCTGAAATCAAGAAGCAGGTGTAGGAGTTGCTCGAGAATGGGTTCATCAGGCCTAGCACATCACCATGTGGGTCACCAATCGTTTTGGTGAGAAAGAAAGATGGCTTGTGGAGAATGTACATTGATTACCGAGCACTGAATAAGATAACGATCAAAAATTGTTATCCCCATCCTCGCATAGATGATCTTTTATATCAATTGAAGGAAGTTGTTCATGAAATACTACTTTCAAAACAAAGCAATGATTGTATGAGTAACTGGTTATGCCTTTTGGATTAACTAATTCTCCTGCTACTTTCATGAGATTAATGAATGATGTACTCAGACCTTTTCTCGATGATTTTATTATTGTGTATCTGGATGACATTCTGATTTTTAGTAAAACGTGGGAAGAACACTTCAAGCATGTTAAGTAGATACTAGATGTTTTGAAAAGAGAAAAAAATTATGTTAAACTCTCAAAATGTGAATTTGGCAAGACATCTTTGAATTATTTGTGTCATATAGTAGGGGGTGGTGAATTGAAGATAGATCCCTCTAAAGTGGCAGTCATTGTAAACTGGCCTAAACCCAAGTATGCTACAGAAGTGAGAAGCTTCTTAGGAGTAGCACAATATTGGAGGAAGTTCATTCCTAACTTTTCCTCAATTGCAACTCCCTTACCTGCTTTAACAGGATTGAACAAGGTGTTTCAATGGGGAGGCAAACATCAGAAAGACTTTGACACCTCGAAATAAAAGATTAGTACAACCCCTGCACTAGCACTGCCTGATCTGCAAAGACCATTTGAGATCCAAATTGATGCCAGTGACTATTCCATGGGAGCAGTGTTGACACAGCACGGTAAACCCATATGTTATCATTCTGAGACTTTTAATTCTGGATTAGTTAACTATCGTACATATGATAAAGAATTGTATGCATTAGTTCAGAGTGTGACAAAGTGGAAACATTACTTAAAGGGAAAAGAGACAGTAATACATACCGATCATCAACCACTTCAATACCTACACTCCCAAACTAAGTTGTAGTAGTCAAGACACTACAGATGGATGGGTTTTCTACAACAGTTTCATTCAGTCATCAAATATAAAAAGGGAATACATAACTGTTGTTGGGAAAAATATCCAATACGGAATGACCCTATCCCACTCTAAGGGTGATAGTACCTCAGCAACAATCAAAGCAAAGCTATCTAAGATTTCTTCTTTATGAAAGTAAAATAGGGGAGAAAGAGATCCACTAACCGATGTCTTTCGCTAATGGTTGATCCAATCTTCTCTCCTTGCTGCTTGCTCCCAGCTCCTTGCTCTTTCACTGGCCCAGCTACACCAAGATCCTGCAAAATGGCAAGAGAGGGAAACTACAAGAAGCATACATTCATAATTGATTCAAGGATTAGAATAAATCAAATACACAAGTATAACAATACATCATTGAGACACATGCATATAGAAGAACCTCAAATGCTTTATTAATGGAAGAAGTAAAGTTCAGGAAGTGATACAACCATAAGAGGCCCAATCCAGCATCACCTTCCCAGCAGAAAGAAATCTCCTCTTCACCTCCTTCAAAGCAAATCACCCAATATTTCTAAACTCAAACCAACAACAATTCTTTACATTCACAAGATTCCAGCCTCCCTAGACCTCATGAGAGAGATCTATATATAGGAGTTTTGGAGAAAGGATGAGTCAGCTTGAGGCTGGCATGAAGCTGACTAGTGTCCTCTCTCACTTCAGTTATTCTTCAGTTCTTGAATCCACTTGGAGGTTCTTGCTTCCACTTGGAGATATAGAACCTCTTACTCATCACCAGTCGAATTCCCTGATCCAAGTGTCATTTTGGAAGATTCCTGGGCATTGACACCTTGAGGAATGACTGTGCCACATGTCCAAACTCGCCTAGCGCAGGTAGCCTTGTTTGAAGTTGACATTCAACGCAGGTAGACAGTGGAGCAGTTGACATTCAGCGCAGATGCTCAGTGGAGCAGTTGACATGATCCAGAATTGCCTTGTTTTTGAGTGTTTTCAGGTGGAGAACTTTTATTCAGTGCTGTGGTTTGCTGACCTTGTTCCTCTAGGGGTAGGAACAACATGTTTAGGGACTTCGGATCCCTTAGATTATGGACATTTCATGCTTCATGCTGTAAGGCACAAAAATGTCTATAACAGTTGCCCCCTAAAGTATGAGGTCGTTTATCGGGTGAAATGCTTTATCAGGAGGATCCAAAGTTCATTCAATCGCTAAGAGGTGACCTGTAATAAGATACAAAACAATACATTATTTTTCATACTGCTTTCATGATCTAGCTGAGGCGGGCATTCCCATGCTCAGCTTTATAAATACATTTTTCTATACATAGAACAGACAATCGTCTGATGGTAGACTGATAATTCTCTGTTGAAATTATCATCCTTTGAGTAGGATGATCATCTGCTGCACATGTCAATGTCTTTATTTCCTGAATATATATCGCAACCCGGATGGATGAAACTAGATCCGGGGTCTTCAAACTCGTTCGATCTTCACTCTAAGTACAAGTCGATCCATGTGAGAATTGCGCTGAAGTCGAACATGGAAAGACATCACTTGATTACCGGTCAATGATGTAAACTGTTAACAAGCGCGAGAGGAATCACCGATAATGATAATGACCCTCAAGGTACTGCAGTACAATTCACGTGGTGTGAATATAGGACTTGGCGTCGAACACCACGCAAAATCTTCTGGTTGAAGGTCATTGATGTATACCTGTCACCGGAAGTGAGAAACTTGCCATTGAGGCATGCAAGCTTCAAAGTACTGAGGGGGTTGTTCCTAGATCAACTTCTTGGATAATGAGCTGAAGTCGACAAGAAGCGATCTGTCAAAGGAGGGCCTTAATGAATTCCACATCAGTGACACGGAACGGAGCTAATGATTTTAATGGAGGTGAAAACAATCTGTGAAATATGATTCAGGGTGGCGGTCATGAAAGGATGAAAGATGATGTATGGTAGTGGATGGGACACGGTTGACTCTTTCTGAACAACATCTCTTGAACATATAACGACACTGATGCGATGGATCGGTAGCATTACCCCAAATGTGGATGGTTTGGCGAGACCATGGTGATGAGACCGGTGAATGAAACAACCCAACCCAATGTGGTACGGAGGAAAAGTGTCATGTTCAAGAGCGACTTGCTACCATTAAAGCTTTGAGGTTCTCCCAATTTTTCCCCAGTCATTTCTGACCAGTACCTCTTTATTTTTGTCAAGCTTGAGGAGGATAACATATGCTTGTTCTATAACTTGCCCTTTGGGCAAGCCCATCGCTATGTTTTAACGAGCCTAGCGATAGGGAAACTCGTTCTCGTCTAAAGACAAGTTTGTCGCTATTTAATCATTTTAACGAGTCTAACGACAAGGAAAACTCGGTCCTTTTCATTTTTAGAGAGTCTGAAAAGGTACATAAAGTCAACTCCAAAATTCCTTTTTCGTCATCTAATCCCTTAAGTCCGAAAAAGTATAAAACAATACAGAAGGGATGAGTCTTCAATAACTTTAACGAGCCGAATAAAACAAGCGCTCGACCTTTTTGTGCAATAATCCCTCAGGTCCAAAAAGATTAAAATCTAGAGGAGGGATAGCTCTTCCGGTCCTTTTAACGAGCTGGAAGGCCAAAACTCGGCACTCTTTTCATATTTTACGAGTCAGATGAAAAGAGCTTAAAGAAGACTCGTCTTTTGAGGAACGAGTGATAAACAGGGATAGCAGCAGATTCCAGGTACAGGTTGGAATTTTCCAATCACGGCAGTGTCACAAGGATGGCTAGGTGAAATCACTCTTCGCAGTTGTTCCTCAAAATAGGTAAACAATCATACGGGGGGTGAACGATCGGCCAAATGAAAGTGGAGGTGGCAGGTGCAAACACGACCAAGGCTTTTTATGGCTGATAAATTTACGATCACAGCGGTTATTTACCGGGATAGGTTCATTTTTTATTTAAAAATGAGCTTAAAATCTGGAAGAAACATTGCTCACTGCTTTTATTTATTTTTTAACGAGCATGAAGACCGCGTTAAAACTGCTCGGATCTTGCATTTATTTTTTAACGAGCATGAACTTTATGCTAAAACTGCTCGAATATACCAGTCATAAGATAAGAAATGTCCCCTGTGAGATCTCTATTTTTTAAGGAGTTTCATCTTCACTAAGCTTTACTCCATATCCTTTCTTTATGCAAGTTCGGAAATGGCTAATCCCAAAAACAGATAAATAACCACTCTTAGCTTGCATTCCAAAAGGTTTGCATGCCCCCAGGTGTAAAATACAATTTCAAGGTTGCCCCTCCTCTCCCCCACCTCTGCTTTTCTTTGGGTGTTCACAGTTACTTGTCGTCTTGCTAGTCTAATGTTAACGATACTTGTCTTCTCGTTATTTTAACGGGTCTTATGCGATACTTGTCTTCTCGTCAGCCCAACTTTTAACAGATTATTCGCAAGATCGCAAGAGAACAGCTACTTGCGACAAGAGAGCAGCTACTTGCGACAAGAGAAGAACACTACTCAAAGACAAAACATTTGTGTTATTGAGGGAGGCTTACCTCTTTCTAGTTACCCAAAGATTGTCTCGTTAATCTTTCAAACAAAACACTTCCTCGGCAATGCCTACCGAAATAGACAAGGGTGAATGACTGTTGTCAAACACATAACTTTGACAAAAGAATCCTATTCTAGAACAACCCCTCTTCCAACCACGGACGGGGTACAGACTAGTCATATTCTCCCGCGGAAATTCTATCTTATACCCAAGGTTTTCTCTGCCCAAAGCAGACCAGGATGCATGCCCCCTGGGTTCCAGTCCCATCTTTCTGAATCACTCGCACTCATCGGGAAGGAGGACTGGGGGTGGAGACATTTCTTGATTGAATAGACCATTCAAGGTTGGTATGTGACTATTTGCGATGCGTGATCCCGGAAATGAAAGTTGGTCTACGAGCTTGACCATCCTTCCTTCGTGTGGAAAACATTACTCTAAAGAGTGAGGAGACTATTGCTCCCATGCAATATATATAGTCTCATCCAAGGAGTAGGTTATAATCCAAGGGTCCTTGAACGACCATCACGTTCATTTGAACGGTCTTCCATTTCAATGTAACAGGCACATTGGGGAGGATCCCTAATGGTCGACTGGTTCCTTTATCGAAACCCGAGAGATTTCTTATCTCAGGTAAAAGCGCCGGGGAACCCAGTGCTTTCCAAGCAATAGAGGAAAGGATACTCACAGATGCCCTTTCATCAATGATAGTGCCAGCCATTACCATTCTGTATATTTGGACTATGATTCTGAATGGTATACTGGCTGGCAACCGGGGTCTGCCTAGTTGATTCCAATCAAAGGATACAACCAGGTTGCTTGGTGGTGGGACCGAATATACGGCCGGATATGACCCTGACGATGTTCCTTCCTGTGATAAAGGAATGGGCGCCTTGCCCTGACGCTCATCAGAGTCTGTGTTGATGAAAAGAATCTGGATGGTGTCATCCTTATTCTCTTCAGTGAGGGTGTCATTTGAAGATGAGTCTTCAGTGACGGTGTCATTTGAAGATGAAACTTCTGAGGGGAGAACCGGGTCAACTGCCGTTTCGACCTTTGGACTTTCGTCCGGTTTGGATTCAGTAGGTTCATTTTCAATGACTGACGCTTCAGCCGACCACTTGAGCGGGCCAGATGTATTCTCAACCAACGAAGGACTTAGCACGAGTTTTTTGTATCCAGGAGGAAGTCTCAACGGTGAAACCGGACGATCTTCCAAAACTCTCTTCGCTTCGTCTAAGAAGGGACAACGGTGGTTGGCGTGATCGCCTTCACACAATCTGCAGGGGGATCTTGCTCCCCCTCTTTGTCTTGAACCTTCACTTTCGCTGGTTGACAGTAAGCATTCAACATGGCTATCAGAGGTTGATGCTCCCGAACTGTGCAAACGAGGGGACCAGTCCCTTAGTATCCGGGGAATACAGGGACAATCTCTATGGAAGTGGTCTCTTCTACATATGACACATGGCGATTTAGGCCCGGTCTGTGCTGTGTGTGGATTTTTGTCAGATGTCTTTTGCTTGCCCCCAGTCGCCTTAGGCTCCTTCTTCTTCTTCTCTCTCTTCTTCTTCTCCTTCTTCTCCATGGGAGCTTGGCTTTTGCCGGCTCTACCTTGTGAAGATGAAGGATTGGAGGAAGAGTTATAGGAAGTAGAAGGCTGGTGGGCAGCTCTAGACTGATCTAACTATTGACTCGACTGTTCAGGAACCATGGTGTTCTGAACTACATTGGTTGAGAAAAGCCAAATTGGCAGGCCAATTGTCAGTCCTGGAAGCGACAATGTGGCCATGTGGGGCACACCAACTTCTCCCCAAGAGGAGAAAGGACTAGGATTTCCATCATGGGGAATTCCTTGGTTGGTGCGTTCCATGTTCTCAACCTACAGATCAACGCAGGAATAGGAGGTGATTATGTTCCAATTAAAATAAATTTTATAACGACGCTTTAGACACAACTTGCTTTTTCACTTTTTAAGAGTCGAGAAAAAGCTAAAGATGACTCTAGTCTCCTTCGATGTTTTAACGAGCCCGAAGTGACAAATGCTCGGATGGAATTTTTCAGTTATAGAGTTTGAAAAAGGCCAAAAGAAACTACTCTGGAGTTCTAGGCAGAGGGTGTGCCAAACTTTTCGCAAAACCATAAAATACGTTTTACAGTACTGGTGGTCGATCTTCGTGAATGCTGTGTTCACTGCATTGCGATCAGTAGGGCGGCCGACACGGCTTCCTATGGATAAAGGCTTTGTTCCTATAGGGGTATCCCAATATATACGCGACGGTACGTGGGAGCACAAGTCTGTATTGATACTTATCGCTTCACCGTGGAGGAATCACCCAACCACTCAACGCTAAGATATCACGTTTAACGACGCCGGAACACGTCTCTAGCTTAGACCTCTATGTGTTTGCGTTATGTTTCAAAGCGTTGTTATGTAAATTCAATTCATTTTAGGTTGATCTTGTTTAGCAGTTTGCCTTTATGGATCACCACGAGATGTATGGTACAACTCCTAAATGCAGTCTAAAGATGAGAAGCAAGCTTTTTCGATCTTTTCAACTTATGAAAATCTTAACTACTGAGGGAAAAGAAAGACATCATCTTTTCACACAGATCATAGAGCACACACTAATGCACTTTTTCCTAAATCAACATGCAAGCTGTCAAAATGCATATGCACAATGCAGGTATTTCTTTTCTCTTTCTTAATGTTGATGTACTACAAAAAGAAAGATATTGTATAACTTTGAATTCAATTTCAAGTGAAAACAAACAAGCTTTTGTCCAAAATCAAAAGACACCTTAAGATTTACTTGTTCCAACACTAGAAATACATAAATTCAAACCATATGACGAAAGCAAAATCTCAATCAGCTATGAACAGCAACCAAACTAACTCTTAAGATCAGAACGACACTTATCACAGGTCTAGATCTAAGAGGCCACAGCAAGACTAGTTCACTTTCGTTATGGGAAACTGCAAATGATATAAGAAATACACAAAGAACAAACACAGTTTCTTTATACAACCGAGGCGGAATAGTGGCAAAGAAAAGTGGTTTCAGATAGGTACATTGACTGATAATAGGCTGCAAAAACAGGGATGAAAACAGGGCAACAGAAAGCAGAGAACCCCAGTTGCACAAGGCCACAATGGTTCAGCGCAGGTAGTACACTGTCAGTTTGACATTCAGCGCAGGTAGCCCCTTCGGGACCTACGATGAAATGCAGACTGCCTTCACAGTGCCTGCAATGAAGAGAGAAACTTTCGTTTTTCTCAGGTTCTGGGTCACAGATTGCTCAAAAATCAACAGTTTTTGGCCAAATCAAAGCTATCAATAAAGTACACACTAAAGGATGAAAAGGAGGATGAAAAGCTATCGCTAAGAGCTATTCAGAGTCCTTGTGGATCAGCTCTTCAAATCATAAACATGCCCAGAAACTGAGCTAGAGTAGCTGCCCTCTACTTTGCATTTGAAAGATCCAAATGCAGTTCGATTCAATACTCCCTGTGTTTAGGAAATGAATAGCAAAAACACAAACAACCAACAAGATACGATCCCCAGTGGAGTCGCCAATTTGTTGTTGGGAAAAGTATCCAATACGGAATGACCCTATCCCACTCTAAGGGTGATAGTACCTCAGCAACAATCAAAGCAAAGCTATCTAAGATTTCTTCTTTATGAAAGTAAAATAGGGGAGAAAGAGATCCACTAACCAATGTCTTTCGCTAATGGTTGATCCAATCTTCTCTCCTTGCTACTTGCTCCCAGCTCCTTGCTCTTTCACTGGCCCAGCTACACCAAGATCCTGCAAAATGGCAAGAGAGGGAAACTACAAGAAGCATACATTCATAATTGATTCAAGGATTAGAATAAATCAAATACACAAGTATAACAATACATCATTGAGACACATGCATATAGAAGAACCTCAAATGCTTTATTAATGGAAGAAGTAAAGTTCAGGAAGTGATACAACCATAAGAGGCCCAATCCAGCATCACCTTCCCAGCAGAAAGAAATCTCCTCTTCACCTCCTTCAAAGTAAATCACCCAATAGTTCTAAACTCAAACCAACAGCAATTCTTTACATTCACAAGATTCCAGCCTCCCTAGGCCTCATGAGAGAGATCTATATATAGGAGTTTTGGAGAAAGGATGAGTCAGCTTGAGGCTGGCATGAAGCTGACTAGTGTCCTCTCTCACTTCAGTTATTCTTCAGTTCTTGAATCCACTTGGAGGATCTTGCTTCCACTTGGAGATATAGAACCTCTTACTCATCACCAGTCGAATTCCCTGATCCAAGTGTCATTTTGGAAGCTTCCTGGGCATTGACACCTTGAGGAATGACTGTGCCACATGTCCAAACTCACCCAGCGTAGGTAGCCTTCTTTGCAGTTGACATTCAACGCAGGTAGACAGTGGAGCAATTGACATTCAGCGCAGATGCTCAGTGGAGCAGTTGACATGATCCAGAATTGCCTTGTTTTTGAGTGTTTTCAGGTGGAGAACTTTTATTCAGTGCTGTGGTTTGCTGACCTTGTTCCTCTAGGGGTAGGAACAACATGTTTAGGGACTTTGGATCCCTTAGATTATGGACATTTCATGCTTCATGTTGTAAGGCACAAAAATGTCTATAACAATAACAAGATTGAAGACATGTTATCTAGACCCATTATAAATGCATCTACTATACTTAAGCATAATTTTGTGCTACACGAAAGCTACATTGAAAAATATGCTCAAGATATAGACTTTAAAGATGTATATGCAAGTTTGGTTCAAGGCAAGAGAGTAGAAGAATTGGATTATCATGTAAAGGACAGACTCTTATACCATTTTGGGAAACTCTGCATTCCACAAACTGAGAGAATAAAGATAATTAGGGAAGCACACACTTCTTTGATATCATGTCACTTTGGGGTAAGTAAAACAGTTGCACAACTGCAAATATTTTTTTATTGGCCAAAAATGAACGATACTATACCATGTGTGTTAAAAACAATCCCAACAACCAAAAACTAGGCTTGTACACTCCATTACTAGTACCTTCTCACCCTTGGGAAAGTGTTTCCACCGATTTTGTTGTAGGACTGCCTAAATGTAGGAAAGGTCATGATTATCTAAATGTTGTTGTGGATAGGTTCAGCAAAATGTGTATTTTGATACCTTGTAATAAATAGATTACAGCTGAACGGACTACAAAATTGTTCTTTAAACATGTATGGGTTCATTTTGTATTACCCACTTCCATTGTATCTAATCGAGACACCCGATTTGTGGGGAAGTTTTGGTCAAGTCTATGGGAGCTGATGGACACCAAACTAAAGAAAAGCACAACTTTTCATCCACAAACTGATGTCCAAACAGAAGTAGGTAACAGGACAATGATGTAGTTACTTAGGGGATATTGCAGCAAACATCCTAAGCTTTGGGTTGAACATTTGTGTTATGTGCAGCATGCTTACAACAAAGAAAAACATTCTTCTACACAGAGATCTCCTGTTGACACTTGTTTTGGTTTCACACCAAGGTCTCCTTTAGATTTTGTCTTTGTTAAAGATTCCATAGTTGATGGACACAGTGATGTGGACAAGGCAACTAGATTCATTGAACAAATCCAGGAGATCCACCAGGCAATATAAGAACAACTAGAAAAGAGCCAAGCTAAATATAAGGCTAGCCATGATAGGCATTGGATGGAGCATAGTTTTCAAGTTGGTGACCAGGTCTAGCTATATATCAGCAACGACAGGATGCAAGGTGAAGGTAAAAAGCTAAAGCCCATTAGGTATGGATGTTTCAAAATACTTCAGAAGATGGATGAGAATGCTTTTCGCCTTGATCTACTAGCTTACATGCACATCTACTCAGTCATAAATGCAGTTTTCTTGAGATTGTTTGAACCTTCAATGATTGAGGATCCTGAAGAGTAGAGTCAATTGCCTTCTATTGCTGACCTGCTACCTGAATATCTTATTGAATTGCAGGAAGACATAGTGCTGGATAGGAAGGTGAGGATGATGCATAAGGGAGATGTTGAGTACCTCAAACTAGGGCTCAAAGGTTCAAAGCCAAGTAGTGCAAAGTGGATTGAGATTGGGCAAGTGAGAAAACAATACCGTCACTTAGTCGATGCTTGAAAACCAACTTTTGGTGGTCCAAAAGCTTTTCAGTGGGAAGGTCGTGATCCGAATTGGATCCATGAAGAAAATTCATTAGAAAACCATGACTATATCAGGCCAGACAAGCTTCAAAGAATTAAGAGCAACGATCAAAAAAACCTATAAATAGTGGCAGTTAGCAGCTAGCGTGGAACGATGAGGACCTCAGTCAAAGCGTGCTAACTAAGGCCCATGGAGACTGCGCAGGATGCAAAACTAACCCCTGGGAGGCTCGGATCAGGAAAAGGAGGTAGTTTTTGATGCAAAATTAGCGCTAATCATTGGGCAGAACCCCTCAAAAAGGAGAGGCCCCAAGCACTCGGTTGCATGAGAGCTAGGAAAACTGTGGGGAAAAAGGCTAAAGGCAAAAGTGGGACCCACACTCCAAAAACCGGCGGTATTCATCGAGGGCACCCTTGGGTGGTAAGTAGTTTTGGTGAGAACGGAGCGATTCCACTCAGCGGCAGAGGCATGGCAAGCGGAGGAGAGAGAAAACCGCCACTCATCACGTGGTAACAGTAAAGCAAGTCAACCGTGTGAAATGTGTGAACGGCATGGGATCTGGAGGCCCCATATCTAATAGCTGAGATCATGCCCAATGGAAAAGCTAGAATTGACAAGGGATTAAGCCAAGATCTATACAAATTTGGTGTTCAATTTGACCGCCAAGATGGCCGATGACTCATTCCACAACATAACAGAAAAACCGAACCAACGAAGAAAGTTGGCGCAGTTGTGGGAGGACAAGTGGCCACTCCTTGTGAGCCTAATGATGGCATCGAAGCAGGGAGCTCCAAGTGAAGCTGTAGCAAGTGAACAAACGGGAAGTGGAAGAGGAATCACACAGCCATGGGAGTGAATGGTTTTAAAGCTATGAATAGACGAAGCAGACGACATGGAACATGAAATAAAGAAGACAGAAGACAGAGAAAATGAAGGAAGATAGTGAAGCAAAAGTAGCAGAAAGAAGACAGAGCACCGAGCTGACCAAAGGTAGCATCGAGCACCAAAGAGCTTGAGATATTCAAGCCATCCTGGAGGGGATATATTAGGACTGAGCACCACATTGGGCTCTTTCCATCAGGGACCAAAGAGGTCAAAAAGATAGTGAGGGAAAGAGTCTGTGTACTCTAGTGGCTTGGGGAATCCAAAAGCCACCCTACCAAGCAAATTCTATTTCAGGAGACTCATATTGAGCTCCTTCATTATAATTCTCTACTTTAAGACACAATAATAGAAGGCCACCACTAAGCGCTGGACCGAAGATGTAGCTCTGGAGGATAGGGTGAACTCCTTATTAAATTCTTGTGTTCTTATATTGCTTATTGTATTTCTCTGCTATTTTCCATCCCAAGTGTCTATGTATTCACAATCTGATCGATCCATTGCCTAAATAACATATACACACACCAGCACATGAGTCTGTAATACCTTCATGTAATAAATCTAAACTGATATCACTCATAAGGTGATAATCAGATCATTAATGGATTTGCATCACCCGTTTTTCACATAGGAGCATCTTAATCCAGGTATTCAATGATTTGACGTACTTGCCTCGTGGTCCCTTGAGAAAACAATTTTCTACTTCGCTATAGATGACAGTTTTGTCTATCGTAAATTCAGTGATAAACCCTCCTATGATCCAATCTAGCCAGTGATCTACAGCCTGTGCGACCTTATCTTCAGATGCTTCTAGCCTATGCACCAACTCTAGAGTGCACACTATGGGTTGATCAAGTTTTCACCTTCCCTAGCTATTTGCTAGCCTCGCGATCCACTCATACAGTTCTAAAGAGAAAGAAGAGAAGAATATCTCATGAATTTCCATATATACATAGCAATCTAGCCACCTCTTTTTAGATATCCATGGGGTTTTATTTTCTTTTACCATGAACTCATGAAGCTTCTGATCCAACCAATCTTCAATTTCCTTTTTTGTAGGGTTCCAGCATTCCGAAATTAGACATCCCTTAGGAAGATCCCGCTCTCGGCAACAGAACCACTTTTCGGCTTATTGGGGCCTGACCCAGGTTCAAAAGTGTTTTAGTCAAAGAAATCCCACACTACCAGCCCTTTCGACAACAATCCGCGGAGCACAGACTGAAATCTCACCTAAGGTAGTATGGGAGAGTTTTGGAACCAAGTTTTCGCACCCTAGGGATATCTTTATGGGTTCTGGATGGGTCATGAACCGATCTGCACACTCCCGTTACTCTGCACAGTTGTCTGGCTCTCACGTAGCTCAATGACGTAGACTCTTAATCAAGCATTCAGTAGTTATAACCAGCATGTACAACCATAAATCTTAAAGATATGCATAAAACCATAACATAAGAATAAACATACAGATCTGTGACCAGATGCACAATAATTCAGAAACACCTATCTTTATTAATCTTCTATCTCAGTATAATCCAATTCTACCCTGTGCACTCAGCTGTAGGGGTCTCCGCACATAGCTACAAACTCTACCAGGCCTCTGCACACACAGCTACAGAGCCTTCTCTAACTACTATAAACCCTAACTTGGACTTATAGACTCATATCGAATATTTCATTCATAAACCCATAACACTTTTTTATCTTTGCCAAAAGCTTCCTTCTACCCTTAGAGCCTCAATCTATTTATACATTCCCATGGTCCATAGAACATGGGCAAGTAGACTCGCTTTCTATTTTCTTACATTATTTTTGGGCCAACAACCCTTTGACTTGACCCATTACAATCCACGCTCTGCGCACTTCGTAGAACTTTTATAATATCAATACCCAAAATTGTGGGCTTTAAGTCCCAAACTCGTTATGCAGGGGATCCGCTACCCAACAATAACACAATTTAGAGGTATGGATCTGCCACATCTCTTCTCAGAGATAAGCTACCATCGATCGAGCTAATTTATTTGCATTTTGTATGTAAGCATATACCAATTGTTCGATATTAATGAAAAAACGTTTTATTTCTACTACATCTTTGTGTTTATGTTTATATATGTATTCTGTTATGTTATTGAATAAGTCTGGATCAATTGAAGAAGGTCACAATTAGTTATAGTTTTTCTTTACTAGGCATAGATGATTTATTGGATTGTTTGAGTGGTAGTAGTTGTTTTTTCTAAGATTGATTTGAAGAATGGGTACCATCTTATCAAGATTATAGAGGGATATGAGTGGAAGGTAACCTTTAAAACCAATGATGGGTTGTATGAATGGATGTTCATGCCATTTTGGTTGTCAAATGCACCTAGTACCTTTATGAGATTTATGAATGAGGTGTTAAAGGAGTTCATAGCGAAATTTGTAATTGTGTATCTAGATGACATCTTGGCTTATAGCGAGTCCAAAGAAGAGCACTTGAGACATTTGACGTATGTGTTAGAGAAGTTGTAGAAAGAGAAATTGCTTATCAATTTGAAAAAATGTTCATTCCTAAAGACATAGCTTGTATGTTTGTGCTTTGTCATATCCAAGGATGGTTTGAAGATGGATCCTGATAAGGTAAGAGCTATTGTTGATTGAACCTCTCCTAAAATTGTATTTGAAGTTAGAAGTTTTCATGGTTTGTCTAGTTTTACAGGAAGTTCATCATATATTTTAGCAGGATTAGTGCTCCAATTATGGAGACTATAAAGAAAGATAAATAACCATTCCAGAGGACTGTTGAAGCAAAAAAGGACTTCCAACTATTAAAGAAGAAGATCATAGAACAACCTGTGTTGATTTTACCATATTTCAATAAGCCTTTCCAAGTGAAGTGTGAAGCTAGTGGAGAAAAAATTGGTTGTGTTAACTTAGGAGGATAAGCCCAAAGCATATTTCAGCAAGAAGTTGAATGAAGCAAGGAGGAAGTATACTTATTACGATGAATTTTATGTTGTGGTACAATATTTAAAAAAATGGAGGCATTAATTTAATGCCTAAATAATTTTTTTCTATACAAACAATCATGCCCTACAACACATTATGCAGCAACCTAAATTGATTCAAAATAATGTCAAGTGGATTGAATATCTCCATAATTCCACTTTCATTTTGAAGCATATTAGTGGCCAAGGTAATAAAATTGTTGATGCGTTGAGCAGGAGGAATTTGATTATGCAGGAAATCCAGGTACAAATCATGGGGTTTGACTTCATGAAGAAGTTGTATGAGGAAGATGCAGATTTTAAGGAGGCTTATAAGGCTTTTAAAAACCCAACAATCCAAGATAGAAGTATGTGTCTTGATTACATGCTTCAAAAAGTATAATTGTTAAAAACAATCAACTTTATGTTCCAAAATGTTCTATGAGGGATAAGTTAATCAAAGAAAAGCATAGTGAAGGTCTTGCAAGACACTTTGGACATGAAAAGACTTATGAGAAGTTGAATCACTTTAACTATTGGTTGAAGATGAGGACTGATGTGAAAAAGTTTGTAAGTAGTTGTAGAATTTTCTAACATGCAAAAGGAAGGAGCAAGAATACAAGATTGTATACACCATTACCAATTCCAGAGAGACCATGGGATTCGGCAAGGATGGATTTTGTATTGGATTTGCCAAAAACTCAAAAGAGAAATCATGCAATATTTGTTGTAGTGGATATATTTACAAAAATGGCCCATTTCATTCCTTGTTTTAAAACTAGTGATGCTACCCATATTGCTAATTTGTCCTTTAGAGAAGTAATGAAATTTCATGGAGTACATAAGAACATTGTTTCAGATAAAGATACCATATTTTTGGGACATTAATGGAGCTATTTATGGAGAATCTTGGAATTGATTTGAAATTTAGTTCAACTTATCAACCTGGGTAGACTAAAGTAGTTAATATAAATTTGGGGAATATCTTGAGAATCTTGGTTGGAGATCATCCAAAGTAGTGGGATCAACTACTTTCCCAGGCTGAATTTTCGTATAATGATTCTCCAAATATAAGTATTGATCAAAGTCCTTATCGGATTATGCATGGAATGCATCCAAGATGAGTGCAAGAACTCATAAACTTGGGAAGAGTAGGGAAAAGGAGTGCAACAGGAGAATATTTTGTTATAGCCATGCAAGAGATCCATGAATAAGTGAAACAAAGATTGCAGGAGAGAATTCTTGATAATATTTAAAGGAGATTGAAATGAGAGATTGCAAGGAGATTTTTAATATTGATAGCATGATAGAACAACTCTCAAAAACAAATCACTCCATATTTTACTAGTGAAATGAGGGAACCTTCCCCCATGAAGTAAATATCCAAATAAGAGAACATATTTGAGGTGAGTCTCACCATCACCTTGTGATATCCCAACATTTCTCAAGCTCTTTCAACATGACCTCATCATGTACTTTACCTAAAGTTGGTAATATTGTGACAACCACATATTCTTCCAAAGAAATCTTGTACTTGTCATAGAGTTGTTGTGCATACATATAAGGAGGCCTTTGGGTGCACATTTTGTAGACAGTTGTATAAATGTTCATATACTATGTTACAAGAAACTTGTCTTTTAAATTTTCTTTCAAAATATCTATCAACTTTAGGAAGCCATTTTCAATAATATCCCATCCTTCATTGAATTCTATAGTTTTATCTCTTGACATCATCATATTTTTTGAAGTGGTAATTTCCCTCCTTTCTTAGCCTTCAACTTCTTTCAAGCAACGTCTCCATATAAGGAACCCAAATTTTTGGTTCAATATGATTGGGAAATATTATTTATTTATGAAAATATTTAACACATCAAATTATTTTTGTGTATTTATACTCGAGTATATATGAGATGCATACATCATTATTGCATATATACACTTCAACAACTTATACGTACAAATGTGCAAGTATCAACCTTTACAATTCGACATAACAAATCATACATATGAAAATTAAAAACAATCAATAATATTGATAATTCTGCATATAAACCATAAAGCATTGACACATTAAATAAAAATAAACACCTACACATAATGTTCCTAATTAACTGTGATAATGTTTATAATGGAAATAGTTTACTTTAATCACTTACATTTAATGTACCCCATTAACACATGATAATATTTTTATTTATAATAAATAAAAACAAAATATATCATTTTTTCTTAGAAAACCATTTGCTTAAAAAAATAGAAATAGACATGAAACTAAATTTTGAAACTTATTCTAATTGAAGTCAAAGTATTAATTGATACATTGACACCTATACCATTTTATTTGTTTGGAGACTTAGAGAGAACACCCACTCTTATTCATTGAACAATAATGCATTCAAGTCTTTAAGCCTCTAATAACTCAACTCTACCACCTAGCCAACTCCTGACCACCTCATAACCTCCTCACCTTCCATTACAAAAAAAATTTAAGCATGTAAAGGAAATAAATTATGGTTGTTTTAGATATAAGTCAAGCTGACTGGGATTGAGCTGATGTGTGAGCCCAACTAATTAAGAGGAGGTTGAGATTTCATGGAGTACAGGTGGGTCTACGCTGACTCTTCCTAGAGGTCGAGACATGAACAAATTTTAACATGAGCTGGGATCATCAGTTGACAGAGTCAGGCCCAACAACTAACAGAGAAATCTCGTAGTTTGGTTGTCAAGCGCATCTCTTATGCATGCATTGGAACAACCTAGGATGTCGTAATCCCAAGCCAACATGTCCAGGACAAAGGAGATTGGGGCCAATACTTTACAGTGATACGGTTAGTGTTTGACATAGAAATCCTGGAGTCTGTCTCTTGGGGATTTCCCTTTGTGCACACTTGGGGATAACAGGGGTTATGTAACCCTAGACTGACACATACAAGTGAAAAAACTTAAAGCGGGCTTCATCAAAATTTTTGGTCATGTTATAAGTGTAGAGTGTCGAAAAACAAAGTTGCAGAGGTAACACCTTCTATGAGAGATAAGCCATGTTTCCTTTGGAAGCTTGTTACAATATCGACTATAGTGGTTCTTTAGGGTTTTATCTTTAATGCCTACCTTCTGATATATATATATATATATATATATATATATATATATATATATATATATATATATATATATATATATATATATATATATATATATATTCTCTGTTGCGGTGGTTCTGGTTAGCTCTGACTATTAAAGACTTCTAAATTACTTGAAGGGAACTTAAGACTTTGGACTCAAGTATACACAAGTTGGTGACTTTAGCTTGATTGGATACTCTGATTCAGATTTTGATGGAGATAAATAAACTATAGTATCTACTTTAGGTTATTTTATGAGTCTTGGTTCATGGGACGTCTCCTAGAGGTCACACAAACAATCAATTCCAGAAAATTCCACAACTAAGGTAGAATATGTGGCAGCAACTCAAGCAATATAGGAAATTTTGTGGCTTTGGAAAATTCTGGGAGATTTATAGGAGAAATAGGTGCATTCAATTCCTCTTTTGATTGATAAAACTTATGCAATAAAGTTGGCCAAGAACACAAAGTTCCATGATTGAACCAAACACATCAATACAAAGTATCATCTGATCCAACATCATGTTGAGGCCAAGACAATCCACCTGTGACATTGTTCCACAAATGAGCATATAACAAAAATCTTCACCAAAGTGCTTGGAAAGGAAAAATTTGGAAGAATCAGAATAATTCTTCGACTCATAAACATCCCTTTAGATTAAGGGGGGGAGGGTGTTGACACCTAATCTTTGGGATTAGTAAAATCCATGTACATATTATAAATAGAAAAAATAAAAGAAATTGGAAGATGAAGAGACATATGGATATGAAACCCAATAGTCTCCTTCTCCTTGTATATATCCATATTTTCTCTTAATGAAAAACACAATTTGATTTTTGGAGTTACCCTCATGGCCTGACAGGAGGACCTTTCTGAGATGGTGTAGGTTTCTCAATCACATCACTCAAAGTGTCTTCTTGATTAGTGGCTAGAGCTTCATGAGGGGGAGAGAGTGCTTCAAAAGGAGACTTCATAGATTGATCCAGTATAGAGGTCCCCCCTTCAATATATATATTTTTTAAATGCTTTACATGCACCAATCTGTCAAAGCGATCAAGTTGTCTCTTGACAACATTGTCAATCTTGGAATATTCAAGAAAGATCACATCTCTACATATTATAAACTTATTATTTACTTCATCATAGATACAGTATGCTTTGGAGGTGTCTGAGTACCCTAAGAAGATACATTTTCATCTCCTTGCACTGAGTTTGTTTCATTTTTCCTTAGTTATGCAGGCATGATAGGTGGAACCAAAAGCCCTAAGATGCTTCACAGAAGAAATCTGGCCATACCACGTTTTATAGGGAGTCTTTTTTTTAAAGCATGAGATGGATACCTATTCTTTATATACACAACACATAAAAATACATCATCCCAAAATATCATCTTAACATTATTAAAAAACATCATTGAACGTACCATATTTAAGATTGTCATGTTCATTCTTTCAGCTACACCATTTTATTGAGGATTATAAGGAACTTTTGTTTGATGTTTGAGCCCATGTTGGTGAAGATATTTTTCAAATCCATTTGAAGTATATTATTTTCCATTATCAGTACGAATAGATCCAATATGAGATTGTATATCATTTTTAATCCATGCATGGAAATTATTGAATGTTTCAGAAGCTCCAGATTTGTTCTTCAATAGATATACCCAACACATTCTGGTGTAGTCATCAATAAATGTCATCATGTATTTATTACCATTTGAAGAAGGAAAATTAATTATGCCACACAAATAAAAATGAATGAGTTCAATCTTTCTATGTGCTCTGAAATGAGAATCATGAAAAAACTGTTTGTTGTGCTTTCCTAAGATACAAGCATAAGATTGCTTAAGTTTCCTCAGAATAGTTGGAAAGCTAGTAACACCATTTTTCTTCAACAAACGAAGGTTTTCATAGTTCAAATGTCCAAATCTAGCATGACATAAAAGACTTTATCAAAGTGTACCTTCATCATAGTGAAACGGTATGAAAATTTCTCTACACGAGCAAAGGTTCCTTGTAGATTTAGAGGCATTTCTTCTTTTATCCCAGTCATCACTGGTGAGTTGTCTGATGCTTTTCTGAGCTCAACCTTTTCATCAAAAAATGTAAATGGAGTGTTCTTGCTAGTGGATGTGAAACAAGGAAAACAAGTTTCGCTCAACTCCGAGAGGTCGAGAACATCATGTAGAAGAAAGTCTGCAAGACCAAACAGTTTGGGTCTGATGGTGCTAAGCCCTGATGGATTGATTTTTTACTTATCTACAAAGTAGACTACTCCATCAACATTGTCATCGAATTCTTCAAAGAAATCTCTTCTAAAGGTCATGTGGCAAGCTGTTGTTGAATCCTGCAACCAAACATCTTTCCATGAAGCAATTGAAGCATTAAATAAGTCTTCAATTACTCCAATGTTTTAATGTGCCATAACATAATGAGTGGACTCAAGTGCTTTACCTTTCCCTTTATCTGATGATTTTCCTTTCTCTTCATGTATTTCATGTCTAATCATGTCCCATGAGAGGTTACATGTAGAAGCACCATGTCCATATCTATTACATTGTATGCAATGAATATCAAGCCATTCCCCTTGGAAATGTATGCCCTCTTCCTTTATTATTCTTCCTTCCTTGTCCTCTTCGGCCACCTCTTCCTCTAGAAGAATCTTGTGCTCAATTCTTATATTTTTGTGCAAGGAAAAAAAATTCTCTAGGAGCCTGAGTAGCTGTATTCTTCTTCCCAAAAGAATTTGAAAGTCAAAATAAATATTTGAAAATTTTCCACTAGCTTGTAATGACTCAAGATAACGGGAATAAGTTTAATACAACACCTTGAAAAAATCTATGAGAGGAACATCCATTTTGACACCAAGAGAGTTAAAAGAAATCTTTGAAAGGTTTCCACTAGCTTGTAATGACTGAAGATAATGGGAATAAGTGGGATACAATGCCTTGACAAAACATGTGAGAGGAAAATTCATTTTGACACTAGTGGCTTCTATGTCGTGCATAATGGTTGTTATTTCAGAGGCTAAGGAAAGAGGATCATCATCCTTCAATTCTAAATTAAATAGTTTGATCATTAATTGTACTTCTAGCTTCTTTAAAGCACCAAAAACATATGTAAATGGCATAATATGATGACTCACCTCTTCATTGATTGATGTTACAATCAATGCATAGGCCTTGTTTTTCTTGTTCTCCCATATGGAAAGCTCCTTGTCAGACATGGGCTTCTTAGGAGGATTTCCTCCTTCTCCTTCACAAACTCCTTTCCAGAACTCATTGAAAATCAATGTGTGCTTTCTCTTTCTAGACCACTCATGGGACTTCTCTTTGCTAGTGAGAACTACTCCCACTGTGGAGATGAGTGAATGCATCATATAATTTTGAATTGCACCCTTAATAGTCATAAAAATATGAAATGTCTCTACAATAAAATTGACATTACTTTTATATATAAACCATACAACTTAGGCAATCATCCATTCATAAAATATATATGAATTAAAATACATCAAATATATATAACCTATATGTATTTTATCCAAATCAACGCACCTTAATATATGATTTATATATACCCATCATATATTATATATCACAACCTTTCAAAAAAACTCAACGCACTTATCCAACATTCAACAAAATGTCGCAAGGAATTTAATATGCCATTCAACACTATTAACCAATGCATATAATGGCTTCAACACAAAAAACAATGCACAAAACAAATATATGTATGCATAGTCATGCAACACACAATGATCAAAGAATTTCAATGCACATTCTTCTTATATATGAGCCAAATACCATCCTCCAACATACCATTAATGCAACAATATTTACACAATATAAACAACCAATGCGCAGAGCATAGCTTAAATATGGGAATTCACAAACTTTAAAACAAGGCATACTATCTTCAACGGTCAACATTACATTCATGGTTTTTAGCCTGCAAAAAGAACTTGCTCAAACACAAAATGTAATCTCCAACACATACATACCACGATTTTCAGCAGAGATGAAATATTTGATTCCTTTATTCCAAAGGAAGTTCATTCCTATAGTGGTCTCTTAGCTAAGAAATAAAAGGGAGTGACTCAACTCACTAAGAGAGAGAAAATATTGTGTTATAGGTGGTCTTCAATGCATAATAGAACCAAAAACCAACACTCACGGTGGATGTTCAATGCATCTCCAAGTGACTTGAATGCATAGAATCTTGCAGGGAATATGACAAAGAACAGAGGGACAAAATATAATAGAGAAAATAGGAGTTACATGGATATAAAGGGAATCCAAAAATGAGGAGTTGGTTCTGATACCATGTTAGGCCACGAATTGGGTAACTCCATGAATATGCATTCATTAAGAGAAATCAATAATATATACAATGAGAGGGATAACATTGGGATTTGTCTTCTAATGTCTCTTCATCTTCCAATGCTTCCTTATTTTCCTATTTACAATATTTATATGAAATTCCCAATCCCTTAGGATTAGGTGTCAATAATTTTATATAATTTCTTTAAGGATATAAAATATAATCATTATTTTATTCATATATTTAAAACAACATGACAAACAAAAGAAGCTTCCCCCAAACAAATAAATCCAACACGTATACTATATAGCTAGTTGAGGCAGTTACGTCCAACAACCATGGTCTTACAATTTTAGAATCTAAACAACATCCCTAACTATTTGGATGTAGATTTTTCTTTTGGTTTTATCCTTTTGTTTCCAACTGTTAAATTGCAGTTAATGTCATTATTACTCCAAAACATTAGATTCTTCATTGACTATAAGTATTGATATGAGTATGCCATTATTAGTTTTTTTTAAAGTATTATCAACATATTTGATTATTTCATGTACCCAAGATGGGAATGAAGTAATATATGAAGTATTTTATAGTGTTTCTGTATCACGAGTTTTCAGATTTTCTATTCCTTCAATTTTGGTTTTGTAATTTATTTAATATTTTCAGCAAAAAGAAAATAACATACTCTCCCAAATTGATTGTTGTTCCAAATTTGCATGTTTAGTGAGCTTGACAAGATGTTTGGTGAATGATACCAAAACTTACCAAGCAAGGTAACTAATCTCTTATAGTCCAATATATAATCCGTTTCCTTATATGTTTCTAATTTTCTTGAACTGTTGCTAACTATTATTAATGCAAGTGGAGAGAGAAGGCGAGGTGGCTTCTTCAATATGGTGTTACATGAAGGACCACTCCAAAGTCAAAGGAAACTCTCAAACCTCACTGACTCATGGCACAATTATCTTTGGATGGTCTATTGAGTGGTATTCATGGCATATAAAGAATGTAATTTTCACCATGAATGAATGTAATTTTCCACTTGCCATGAAATTGAAAATAATGCATAGATCCTATAGGTGTTTAAGGTGCATAAATGACCCACCTTACAATAACCTTATTCGCTAATTAAGAGGGGTCTCAATCTAGCCACTATAGAGGTAGGGGCCTCTATGGGAGAATTTAAAAATTTTGTGATTAGAAAATTCAATACTAAATTTGATATTTATCCACATCAAAAGAAAATATGACAAAATGTTGCGATAATAACAAGATGGTTCAATTTTTGTGTTGCTTGAAAACATAGAAAACTATAGTAAGGAAAATTGTAAACATTTGCTAATTTTTCATACATGAGAATTGTCCATATTGATATGATTGTTACAAATTTTGAATTTCCTAAACATAATTCACCTTTTATTCTATTGTTTGCAAGAATAGTGATATGCCTTCACTTTCTACAATTTTGAACAATTATTATTCTCTATCTGTCCATTCTAAATGAAATCAATATGTTTAAAGATGGGATTGATTTCTCACACACACAACATGGTGTAGCATAATGAAGATATCTAAAACTCAAAAAAGTATGTGCCCATGCTAGTTGGAGCCTCACTTGAACATATCTCTTCATTCGATGAACCTCGTTTGAACTTGCTCTTTCTCTTGCTTTGGAAAATCAACATGCATGAAATAGTTGCATCAACAATGTTAGGGGACGGGGAAATAATACAAATTTGCAATATTGAGTGAGCAGTGTAATCTTCTAACGAAATCCTATACTTGTCATAGAGTTGTTGTGCTTACAAATAAGGAGGCCTTTGGTTGCACATTTTATAGACAATTGTTTAAATTTTTATGTACGTTGTCACAAGAAACTCATCCTTTAAATATGTTTTGAAAATATTTGTCAATTTTAAGACGCCCTTATGAATAATATCTCATATTTCTAATACTTTGGAAAAGAGAGATTCATCAAAAAACCGAGAGTAATGTGCCCAAAAGTACAATAGAAATTGGCACCAATAACGTGTAAATTATTGTCTCTGAATGAAACAACAATATAGATGAGCTTTGAGATTCACCCTGTGCTCTGGGAAACACTAGCTCTCGGCAGGAGACAATGGCAACAAAAAACGCAGTCGTTGCAACACTCGTCCGAAGCGCTGCAACGCCAAAGCCATAGGTTGTGCCCTTCTCCTTTCCTGAAACCCATCTCGCCACCGGATCCAAAGCATATTTTGGAACTCCTCACTCCTGGATCCTATGAAACACTGTCATGCCCCTGCTGAAGATCAAGCATGGGTCTGGACCAGGTACCGAATATAACCTTTCTGCCACTAAGGATGATTATGTTTCTGTCGTCGCAGCGCTAACCGATGAAGTCATTAAGGGCAGGGATTGTCAAGAAAGCGACCCTAGAATGCTCGCATTGATCAATCTTAGGGGAATCCAACATAGTACCCTAGATTTGATGCATCATGCTACTGAAACGGCTACAGCGATGGGCTATAGAGACGGCAACCTGAGCAGCTTGACAAGAAAAGGGCGTGTCGGAAACAATGTTGGAGAGTACACGAAGGAGATGGTGAGGGTATTTGCAGACATTTGTTTAGCGTCTGTTCAGGCCCACGGTCAAGGGAAGTTTGACGCTTTTAGAGTTGGATCTACAGCCTATATGACATAGGCTCTGAGGTAAGGGATAGCTTACCTTCCATAAACCCTATCCATACTCTCGATTTTGGTAGCGCAATATTTGTATGGTCATTGAATGGATCAATGTCAGCCACTGCTGCGACAGAGGGCAGAAATATACTCAAATCTGCTAATAATCTATTAGATCATATTCTTAGAAGACCGACAAGCCCACACAAGGTCCAGATCTGGTGGCATTCAACCACCAAAACACCTCTCTACTCTAAAACACAGGCCCAAAATACAGAAGAAGTTCTGATAGGCAACTAGAATAGTGGAGATCTGGTGTCTTGGTAAAGGATGACCTGGGCAACAGATCGAGGTCATTCTCAAACAGATTCATACCCTACCGAGATGGATCTCACACAGTTCTTTATTAAAACACTGGAAGGCAGGCATTATTGCTTGAGGCTTTGGAAGGGTTGCAGGATCTAGGATCTAAGATAAAAAATATAGAACCTCCTTGGTATACCAGTACAAGGGCAAAATCTGATCCACATGGGACACAACTTATAGGATAATTACACCCTACACGGTTATAACATAACTATAAACTCAACCATCATCATCAATCTCTATCTTCGGGGTGGATGCTCTGGAACCAGCTCCAAGAACACAGGATCCTTCAAGGATGCATTCAAAGGCAAAGGGAAAGTGCAGACCAAACCAGCAACAACGTTGGAACTCCCCGGCCCCTACATTGTAGAACAAAAAACTGAGAATCTTGCTCTCACCATCGCAATGCCTGAGGTAAATGCTTTGTACGCTGATCTTTATTCCCACTCAGTTATCTGTAGGTTTAATGGATATTGGCACAAATTTGATGCTCTGCACCACTGGATTCATACTTCATGGGCACTAAACTGTGAAATATACTTATGCCCCAAGAGATTTTTATAGTAAGATTTAATATAGAATGGGAAAAGGAATATATCCTCAGCAAGGGGCCATGGTTCTGGGGCAGCATAGAGCTCTTCATGACCCCTTGGTTTCCAGATTTTAATGCCAACACAATAATGGTATCAAGGATGCCAGTCTGGGTTAGGTTGCACAACCTTCCATTACACTTCTGGCACCACAAGGTTCTAATTGCCATAGGGAATACTTTGAGAAAAATTTTAAAGACTGATGGAGACAGGTTCACAAGGGGAATATTTACCTTCACCAGAATTTGTGTTGAATTAGACCTCAACCAGGGACTACCAGAAAGTATAACATTAAATTTCAATAATACACAATGTATACAACCTTTGGATTACAAAAATGCAACGTTCTGATGCCATGGATGTCAACAAACAGGCCACCTCCTCGGTACTTGTCCATTGGCAAGAAACATCCTTGAATGGAACAAGAAGCATCAAAGGAAGCCTAAGGGATAGCAACATACAGATCCATTGAATGAAGAAGAAGAAACAACGGAGACTACATAATATAAAGCAAAAATGGATGAACAAAAAGCCCAGAATAGCACACCAAAGAAAGAGGAAGTCCCCAGTAACCCTTTGCAGCAACAAGCTTCCCAGCCAATAGGAAAGGAAATATCTGGCAACAAGAGAACTCATGGATCTGAAGGATCTAAGTTGGGCAAGGACTCTACCACACTTATAACTGAAAATCAGCTATCCATTGTAACTGCTACCCCCAATACTAGAGGATGGAGAAAGGTGGAGAAAAGGAAAGGGAGACAAGAATAGAATTTTTATTTTTTTACTATTTTATGGTTTCTGTGAAAATAGGGACATATCATTTGCATATCCTCTATAGCATCTACAAAATTTATTTTTGTCTTATGAATAAAATTGCGACTTTTTCCACGAGAAAAAAAAATATAGATGAGCTTTGTGACCATAGAAGCAAAGATAATCACGAGCATTCTCATCATGATATGGATTTTTCCATGACTGACACTTCAATTTTCCCCCATGTTCTCTGTTCTTATCTTCTTGAGCTTTCAACGTTCCTTTGCACCTCCTAGTGCAATTTCTAGTTTTAAACAAATTGTATTGTTTTATTATTTAAAATATATTTTTAAATACAAAAATAAATTCAATATCCTTAAAATATTCATCTTTTCCAACTCAACCACAAAATTTGAAGAAAAACCTATAATGAATTTAAACCAAAAATTTTAATAATTTGTTAGAATACACTCAACGTCTTTCTTATAACTTTCTATCGCATGTTTCTTGAATAGTTCAAGTAATGAAACTAGCCCTTAACTCTATTTTAATTACGTTGAAGGTGTTCTCTATGTGGGCTTTTGATGTCCAGACACTGTTCATTGCAGTGAATCAGCGAGCATAGTTTTCGTCCTCCTCGCACTTATCTGATTTTGACATGTGGAATCTCTGTCTTGCCTCTTTGTAGTGTTGTGCGGGGTGGGAAGTTGTGTATCTGTCTTTTCGCAATGACAACCACCAGTCGCTGTTGACCAACTCCGAAGAACCTCAACGATTGCTATAGGTGACCAATAGCTATCATGTTTTGTCAACATGTTCATTCTCCGCGTAAATAGCTCATAAAATGCATGCAGAGTGGTCTTGAATACCTAAAAGAGCTTTCCAAAAAAGTCGTGTTGTTTTCTTGACACCCATTTCATAAAATGTAAGTTTGGGGTTCTGAAGGGTTTTTATCATATGTCGAAGCTTACATTTCTGTAGAAGAAATCTTGTTCGAAGAAGAAAATAACTTCCATGGGGGATTACAAAATATTGTTGTTCCTTGTGTTTGTTTGGGTTTTCTTTAGAGAGGCCTACTATGGAGACCTTTTTTCTTTTATGAATCGAATGTTTCTTACATTGAAGCTACCCCTCTGGGTGTGAAGCAACAGGTGATTGGGATTAATGGGCAGTATCTTGGACCCTTGGTCAACTTGACAACCAATTGAAATGCGGTAATGAATGTTTTGAAAAATTTGGATGAGACACCTCTGATCACCTGGAATGGTTTGCAAAATCGTAGAAATTCTTGGGAAGCTGTTGTATTTGGAACTAGTTGTCCTATTTTGGTAGGATGGAACTGAACCTATAATTTTTAGGCCAAATATCAAATTGGTAGCTTCTTTTACTTCCCTTACCTTCACTTTCATAGAGAAGCATGAGGGTTTGGAGGAGTTATTGTGAACAATCGCCTAGTGCCATTTGGAACTCCTGATGGAGATTTCACAATATTTTTTGGTGACTGGTATACAAGGAGTCACAAAGATTTGTGAGCATCCCTTGATGGTAGCAAGGATCTTGGAATGCCTGATGGAGTGCTTTTAATGGGAAAGGGCCCTACCGTTACAATAATTCAATCCCCGCTGGTATTGAGTACAAGACATTCAATGTTCAGCCTAAGAAAAGCTATCACCTGAGGGTACCCAATGCTAGGATTTCAACTTCTTTGAACTTTAGAATCCAGAATCATAATTTGTTGCTTGCAGAGATAGAAGGGTCCTATACATCACAACAAAATTACATGAACTTGGATATTCATGTTGGTCAGTCTTACTCATTCCTGGTGACGATGGACCAGAATGCAAGCATTGATTATTAGATGGTGGCAAGTGCTCGCTTTGTTAATAAAACTATTTGGTCCAATTTCACGGGTGTGATGATCTTGCATTATTCCAATTCTAAAGGTAAGGCAAAAGGGCCTCTTCTCTATGAACTAAGCAAGATCCATCAGGTCGAATGTATCTGTTAGGGCTGCTAGGCCTAATCCACAAGGGTCATTCAAATATGGACAGATTAATGTCACTCAGGTGTTTGTGTTGAAAAACAAGCCACCATAATTTATCAATGGGATACAGTGTTGCACTTTGAATGGGATCTCTTACCAAGCTCTTGCAACTCCACTCAAGCTTGTTGATCGTTTTAATCTATCTCGAGTCTTCAAACGTGGTTTCCTAGAGAAACAATTGAATAGGACACCAAATCTTGATATGTCGATAATTAATGGAAACTATAGAGGATTCATGGAAATCATTCTACAGAATAATGATATAGTTGTGAGAAGTTATCACATGGATAGCTATGCCTTTTCTGTTTTTGGGGTGGAATATGGAGATTGGATCGAAGATAGCAGAGGAACTTACAACAAAGGGGATGGAGTTTCTTGTTCCACAACACAAGTTTTCCCCAATGTTTGGACAACAATTCTAGTATCTCTAGATAATGTTGGCATGTGGAATATCCAAGCCAAAAATCTAGATACCTATATCTGGGTTAGGAAACATATGTAATGGTTGTGAATCTAGAGATAAACAACAAAACTAAGTTTCCTCTTCCTAGCAATGCTCTTTACTGTGGTGCCCTCTCGCGCATGCAGAAGCCACAGTCCCATACAAATGATGAAAAAGCGTCAGCTTCATCTATCAATGTTGGCATAATTACATTTCTAGGTGGCTTTCTAATTTCCTGGAGAATACTTTTAAGCTAAATTAGCTTGCCCCAAAGAAATCCTTGACCACTTGCAAATACATTCGAGGATTTCTCGTGTGTGAAGATAGGTCAGTGATATTAAAATTCCAGATATGTAGCAAATACTACTATGATTCATTTAAAGCAGAAAGGAAAGGTGAAGAAATTGTTGTTGAATCCATCTTGGGACTTGTGAGGACCTATTGACGTACATTTTTTTGGCATCGCGAATAGGCAATGGTTGGTTGTGACTAAAATTTATTCATGCATTTATGTGTGATGCCATCTTGCTCTGGGTATTGGGATTTAGATTTGAGTTTTATGCATAATTGTAGCTATATGGCCAACCAAAGTCTTAGGCATTTGTTGTATTTATTCATGACTTTGTAAGGATTCCTTTGGATAGCTCGTCTAGCTCGTTGTCCTAATTGTACTACCCTGATATATATATATATATATATATATATATATATATATATATATATATATATATATATATATATATATTGAAACTTATATTTTCTTTATATACCCGTCATTTTGACATTTTTCGAAATAATTAGCTAGTCAACAATGATGTGTTTATTTTACAAAAAAAATATATATTTTACGACTAAAAATTGATAAAAGGGTAAACGGGCGTCAATTTTAAATCCTCGTGAAGATACTTGACTTCAAGGAGGTACTTTATAGTACCCAATTCTTTTTTCCTACTCAATGATGGAGGACTCGTCAATAAATATCTCTTCTTTATTTATTTATATAACATTAGGTTTGGTGGGCCAACCCACCCACATATTGGATAAAAAAACTAGGCTGTCAAGCGATAAAAGGTGTATTTTTAACTCCTAATTACCTTCACATTAATTGTCAACCCAGGGACGACTTTTGATTCCAAGAGTGTACTCAGTCTGAGGCGGCTATTTACTCAAGAGTAATGTTTTGTAGTATAGTGTTTAAAAGTAAATGGATGCTTGAAAAGAAATCTAACTACAACAACATAAACTCAAATGCTCTAAAATCCAACTATTCACCCAGCAAACTTCAATCGAGGATACAGTAGCAATAACTCATTCCTCTAAAGATTGATGCAATTGAAAAGGCACTCAAAAGAAAGATCATCAAACTGGGAACTAGACAACATATGTCAATGTTCACTACAGTCTCAGACCTTCTGCACACCAAAGAAAAGATAATGTGAATAACAAGAAATGGAACAGCAGCTAGGAAATGTAACGACAAGTAATTCTTATAAACAACACCACCTTAATCTACAAAAATAAATGCAACAATCATGTCCTACAGAAATCAAATAACAATCTTCTATCTTGAAAGATGAATCGAATAGCACACGGAAATAGAATGGCAACTAATTAATGATAGAATATGGAACACCGCTTGAAAGCCAAATACAAATGCACAATAACTTAACACACGGCACACCTTAATAGTAATCTGATCTGGTAATCCAATTATCAATCTTAGTTATAAAGAATATGATTGTATTTTATAATGGAACATCAATGTCAATAGATTCAACAATCGCAAGGAAATATAATCTCTAAGATGAATTCAGTAATACCAATTAATAAGTGTTACAACACATACACTCTGTAATTGAACAGCAACAGTATTCTGTAAAAACCAAATATGTCAACACTTAAAGAAACAGCAATGCGTTGCAAAGTCGATATGATATTTCTGTCTCAGAAAATGAGATTACATAACAGCTGTGATGTAAAATAACAGAACATACCAGATTACCAAACAAAGCTGATAATGAAAACCACATAGGAACTACAGATATAATATACAGCACCAGCACAATCCACTAGAGGGCCCAATCCACTAGAGGCTGGGCCCTTAGCTGCTAGCGGATGCTGTTGGGCTACTTCAGATCAAGTGAATGAACAGCAACTCCCAAATCATATATTAATTATCAAATTGTGAAAGCATTACAACAGAAAAAACTTGAGAATTACAACATGCAACAATCCCTATCCTATCATGAATAATCCACCATCATTCTTGAATCTCCAATTCTACATCCTCAATTCTCCCTCATTTTTCCATCATTTTTCCATTCCCATCTCTGATCTTTGTTTTCATTTAAATAGAGAGATCAGAGAGAAGTTACAACAAAGATAATTACAACATGATTTCTATTACAAAATTGGATTGCTTCTAATCAATTAATCAACAACAAAATATATTTCCATCTATCTTTCAACAAGAGCAAGGCGAATTTGGCTTTGCAGCTAAGATTTGCAGGACGACTGCAACAACAAATCTAAGAAAATCGTGCTCAAGGAACCCTGCATTTCTCTTAGTAAAAGCCGAACTTGGGCAAGCCGTTCTTCAATGAAGTTAATTGGGTCCGTTTTGAACAAAACCCATGTTCCGGATTTTCCAGATTCTGCTTCATTTTCTCAGAATCTCAACCGTAAAACTGTCACTTCTTATTCCATCGAATTTCTCATTTGGCACTTTTAATGATCAAATCTTCAATCTGGAAATTATCTTGGAGGCTAAAAATGGTGAATAATGTTACAACTGATTTATTAAAACTATCATTTTTAAAATCATACATAATCATCAATTTATTAGAAATAAAGGAGAATAAATAATATTCATCCATAAGAGCATAAATCATTATAAAATGGATTTAAATAATTAAATGACATGGTAAAGAAGAATAAAAATGGATAAAATAATTGTTTAAAAAGTGGTCGTATTCATGGCCCAACACAACGCCACACCGAATATATTGTATGTCCTCATGCAACCCAAAGACAAAACCCATGCGTTAACCAAGCAATAAAAAAAAATTGTTCATCCTAGCTCTTGAAATGGATAGAACAAATGAATTCTTCCTTAATTAATGAATATTCAATTTTAGCAATATTGATGAAGGCATAACAATTTTTACATTGACATTCAACTATATGTATATATGAAGTTGCAACAAAATATAGTATAAGTAACAGCAAACTTCATTAACCATTTTCTCAAAACTACAAACCAGATTTTGTTGAAATTTGGCAAGTAAATTTGTAATATATGAATCCCTATATGATCCAAAAATCAGATCATTTTGATGCACGGATCATGAGATATAAATAAAATGGTTATAGGTGAGAGTGCATGATTTCCGAAATTTTATGAACCAATTTATCTTGAAATTATCTGGATATGTGTATTTTAATAATATGTCTGTGTTTTCCAGAGATCACAAGAATTGAGTTCATAGTTTTAAAAATATGTGGAAATCAATTTCTACATGGAAATTGTATGCCTTAAATGAGAAAGAAAATAGAAAACATTCATCATGCGTAGCAATTCCTCCGCCTCTCTGAAAAATTAGCATTCCCTCATGCAATGCTAGAAAACAAATAGAGATAGTTGCTACCATCTGCTGAATGCTATGCTTGGTATAAAACAACATCGAATAAGGGAGGTGTTGAGAATGAATAAGAATAACAATGGATGATAAAGAATATGAATGACATGGTCATAAGAAAGAAATGAATAAAAGCGGCACTCCCTCAAACCGAAAGATGATATGCCACTGAAAAATGGAAAGTGGTAAAGATGTGGAATGAATGATGATAAATAATGCTCAAAATGAATTTTCATGAAATTCTCCCAAATTCGTAATAAATCAGAAAATTATGCTATTTTACCTCAAGTTTGACCTCCAAAAGAAAAGTGTGGAATGACATATATGTACTGGCAGTTGTTGAAGCTGATGTAGGCAAAGTTGGTGTTGAAATTGATGCAAAAGGTGGAATCCAGGCAAGCACATCAGTTTGAAGAATCGTTCACGTTCGCGCGTTGCTCAAGCCATTTTTCGTAGTTGCAATAGTGTGGTCATGCTGTGAATAGAGTGTCCCCCCCATACTTGTTGTTCTCCTGTTACAAATCACTATTTTGCATACAATGTTCTTGAATCCATAGTGTTAGTTTTGAATAGAAATAGATAAGATGCATGCAAAAATTTCAATCATAAAAACTTATGTATACATGAAATACTAATATGTTATCAAATCAATAAGTTATGGTAGAGTGCAGTAATCATATCGCATGCTATCCCATAATACATACATGCCCCCCTCCAATTGGAAAAATGGATTCCATGACCATAAATTATATGAGAGGTGTTATGCTGACGTCAAGGCAAGGGAATGAACAATATAGCAGTAGAAGCAGAGTACACATATCAATGATAGGACAGTGAGAGTTATGGTTATAATGAGAGCAGAGTGTGTAAAGATATTTATGAATAAAAGATAGGATGCTTTGGATTGATGATAATTTATGAAAAGAAAAAGGATAGCAATATGCCAAAAAGATGCTTAACTGACAGCATTCTAGAGGAAAATGATGCGATTGATCTGAAAACAATTTCTCATGCATAAAGGTTCAAAACAACAAAAATTAAGGAAATAACTTCTCTATTAGAAAGAAAAAATAAGAAAAGGGTATTATAGTAATAATTGACGATAAAATATGACTTCAATACCATAAGCAGAGCCTCTGCTGCCAGCGGGCGTCCATAGCCTCGGCAGGGTTGCTTCTTAACCCATATGAGTTGGGATCCTCAATTTATAAATGGAGAGTTACAGTGCTGTTATACAGAAGAGATCAGTGTGCTAGCGTGGTAACCAGATAACCACGTTGCCATTCACTGGGATGTAGCAAAAGTGATCAGGCCAGCTCGTGATGAGACCTCCTGTTCCAAAGATAATTTGGCTATCCAATGGATCATAACCCTGGTGTGGTGGCCATAATGGGAGTGTCACTTTGTTACAGCCTTATGAACATGGTAGGCTGGCTCGTAATGAGATCCCCTATCCTCCATTTGCGAACAAAATTTTGTTGTTATTACACATTTTTATGATAAAAAGAGGGAGGCTCAGTACTCGTTAAGAGCAGGGATGGTGGAAGAAGTTGAACATTTCAATAGGAAAAAATATGCCCATAATCTCATTTATTACAGATAGAGAAGATTATAACCAAGAAGGGTGGAACCAGCATGGTATTAAGATGATCAATCAATATCATGTACAGCAGAAAACAATGCAGTAAAGTATTATATAAATAATTGTGTCTGTTTTGAAAAGAATCTATCATCAAGGAGTTGTCTTGTTAAAGATCAAATGTGAACGATATTAACTCGCTTCAATAGAATCCATAATTCTCGTCCTTATAAAAATAGTGTACTTCATACCATAAAAGGGAATTAGTAAAATGTGGATGAGATGATTTAGGAATAATCTCACAAGAGGAAGAAAGGGTTGCTTTTGAAAATACTCCCAAAGTGTTGCGTTTTTAAAGGAACAGCAAAAACACTCAAAAAGTGGTGTTCCGTGTAGGGAATAGCAAAGGAAATGCACACCAAAAAGCAAAAATACACACGAAAAAGTGTTGTTCCTTGTAGGGAATAGCAAAAAAATGCATGTGAAAAAGTGTTGTTCCTTAAGAGGAACAAAAAAATGGGAAAATGTTGTTCCTTTGAAAAGGAACAACAAAAATGTGAAAGCGTTGTTCCTTCGGAAAGGAACAGCAAAAATGTGAAAGTGCGGAAGTGTTATTCCATTTGGAAAGGAACATCAAAAAGTGAAAGTGCAGAAGTGTTATTCCATTCGGAAAGGAACAACAAAACGTGAAAATGTAGAAGTGTTGTTCCATTTAGAGAGGAACAGCAAAACGTGAAAGTGCAGAAGTGCTGTTCCATTTGGAAATGAACAACAAAAAGTGAAAGTGCAAAAGTGTTGTTCCATTCGGAAAGGAACAACAAAACGTGAAAGTGCAGAAGTGTTGTTCCATTCGGAAAGGAATAGCAAAACGTGAAAAAGGAACAGCAAAATGAGTCGTGGAAAAGGAACGGCAAAGTGAACCGTGGAAAAGGAACGACAAAATAAACCGTGGAAAAGGAATAGCAAAATGAACCGTGAAAAAGGAACAACAAAATGAACCATAAAAAAGAACAGCAAAATGAACTGTTGACCCAAAAGGTGTTGTTCCTTTGGAAAAGGAACAGTAAAATGAAAATGTTGTCCCTTTGAAAAAGGAATAGCAAAAATGACAAAAGTGCACACAAATGTTGTCCCTTCAGAAAAGGAACAACAAAATGCACAATTATAAAATGCAAACACACAAAGAATGAATTAGCTGTTCACTGTATTGACGCTGAGGATAGGTTACAGTTTGAATGAAGCAACACTTGAAACACAAAATATAAGAGAAATCAGGAAAGAAACAACATTTTATTTAAAAACAGTATGTAAATAAATAAATTAAGTTACAACAGCTATGATATTATGTAAAAAAAATGATCTCTTTGAAAAATGTTTTGACAGCAAAGACATGACATGAATCTTCAAATGGAAATCAATTCTTCATTTCTTTTATTATGAATCCATTCGGTAATGAGTTGGATGAAATTCTTTTGTTTCATTAAAATTTCTTTCAAGAATCACCGTCCATAAATTGACCTTCTTTATTTTTCCTGGACCTGCAAAAAATGAGTATCTACCTGAAATAAAACATTAAATCATGGAGAAAGAGAGGTGCACGGGCTCCCCTAATCCAAGAACTATGCAAAAAACTAACAATTAGTTACTCTGTAGAACATATCCATGGAGAAAATAACAAAGTAAAATTTATTTGTTACCTGCGAGAGAGCAGTGGCCAATCATGCTAACCTATAGTGTTTTAATCACAACTTCTTTGTTTTTCGTCCAAATTGAGTGATTCAAAAGCCATATGAGAGAGAATTCAAAGGTGTATATCCAATAGAAACATGTTTTTAAAATTTCAATGATATGATATGTCAATTTTAGTTAGAACAACCTGCATAATAGAGTCATTTTCGATTACCCAGCTTAGACCAACAGTTGATATTTCAAGCATAAATTTTTTGTTTGATGTCAGATTCAAATGATTCAAATTTAAAATTAAGGTAGGTTCATTTATTTATTTCCAATAGAAGCAGGTCTTGAAGACAAGAAGAATTAATAGGTCAAATACTTTAAGGAACAGCCGGAAAAACATAGTTTTAAGGGTGCTGATTTACGATAGACAGTCAGTATTTTGATCATAACCTCCCCATACGATATCTAAAATGAGTGATTCAAATTGAATTGTAAACTATATTCATAGTGGAATCTACCATAGATACAAGTTTTAAAAATTCATTCATTTAGGCCTCCAAAAACCGACTGTCCCAACTATGTTCCTGAGGTACCCGCTAGACACCCTGTCAATGTTTCGGTTCTAACTTTTTCGTTTCAAATCCAAATTGAGTGATTCAAATTGGGTTGGAAATTATAAATCAATGGATACTTAGGATAGAAACATTTTTAAAAATATAGCCATTTGGTCCCTTAAAACATGACTGTCCTGACTATTTTTCCGAAAATTTCATCAAGCCCGCAAGCCAAAAAAAAAGATATTCAAGCATTTTTTCAAATTGGTGATAAAAATGAAAATGAGTGTTTGTAGAACTGTTATTTCCAATATAATTCATCTACATACACAAATGAGTTAAAAAAAAAGATTTATCACCGATGTTGATTTTGATAGCGTGTTGCAACAAAAAACAACTAGTTTTACAAAAATAAAAAAATGTGTTTGTTTTATTTCTTTATTTATTTTATTTTCTCCACTATACTACTCTTCTTTGAGAATCGCATATGTTTATGTATAAGAGTATTTCCAGTGGAACCATTTTAGAAATAAGGCCTCATGTATGCACATACCCAAATTTGAAAAATGCATATTAATGAATATTAGGGTATGAGAAGCCAACTTTCCTTGAAAAAATAGTATCAAAAATTGTTGAAGCATAGAGTGATGTTGCAACCAAATGATGGAGTGAAACCAATATTCAATATATCCTTTACTTTCTTGATTTCCCACAGCCATCATATCATTAATTTTTTCAGCTTTTAAAATGGTTTGTTGATGCAAACTAAAAGAAACCTCATTTTCTTCCATAGCTTCTACAATTTTTGAATTTGAAACATTCTAAATCTCATTGTAAGTTTTTTCAAATGGCACATGTGAGATAGAATGGTTGAGAAGGGTGGGTAAATTTTGCAGTTCAACATTGTAAGCATGTTGTACTGGTTTATTGTAGTGAGGGTGTGGAAATAGTTGAGAAGGAAAATGTGTAGGGAATGGAGCATTGTGATGATGTGGTTTATTGGGTTGAGTGAATGATTTTGATATGCAAGTAGGATGTTGTGGAAGAGCTGGTGGAGAATATGGAGAATATGTTTGTGCTACAAGATGAGGGAGAGTAGTCATGTAATCATAAGGTGAATCACGCCAAACTTGTAGACAAGATTGGTGGTGGTTATATTGAGATTGACATGGCTGCTCTAACATGTGAGTATTACATAATGGATTATGCAAGTAAGAGAATGGAGAGGAAATGTTTTGAATCATACCTGTAGGCCATGATTTCCATGGTTTTGACCTTGTTGCAGCTTCCTCATCTCTTTGAAATGATACTTCCATCCTAGATAAGGAAGAACAAGTATCTATGGGATGCTCCTTTCAGTCATGAGGGCAAAACACTTGATCAAATTCTTGATTTTTATGAACCTGCAAAACATCCAATTTTTCATTTAGAAAGCTAATAAAATCAACTTTAAAATTTTCAAATAAAGCATTGATTTCAGCTCTTATGTCTCCTATTCTTGTAGCAGATTTGGAAAACAAAGAACAAACATCTCTAGGATTCTTACCAGCCTTGGAGATTCCTCTTGAATACCTTATGCACAACTCACAAACATCATCATATGATAACTGAAAAACATCACCTTTTCCTATCAAATCTGAGAGTTCTAAAAATTCATCTTTGATTCCTTTAAGAAGAAGTGTTTTTAAGATCTCTTTTTCCAAATGCTTATGCTTTGATTTTTGAAGGTTGTATTGAAATCGATCTACATAGTCCTCCAAGCTTTCATCTTCCCCTTGTATCATATTGAAAATATCTTCATCGGCCTTACAATAGTCTTGGTACTTCTTCAAGAATATGTTATTCATGTCTTCCCATTTTTGGATGCAATTCCCACCTAGGCTCATGAACCATCGGAGAGCTGCTCCTTTTAGAGTAAGAGGAAACACTTTCAACCTTTGATCGTTAGTGTAATAATCACATCCTCTACAAAGTATTTCGAACTCAAATAAGAATGTAGCTGGATGTTCATTTGTCAAGCCATGAAAATTTGTTAGAGACAATGGGGCAATTATGTGCATTTGTGTCACTCCTCCTAGATCTTTGATAGGAAATTCAAAAGTAGAAATGTAAGCCATTTCTTACCATAATAGAAGATGTTCTTCATGTGTTTCTTTGAGGCTCTTTCTTCAAATGTTCCTGTCAATTGGTTAGTGAAATGGGTGGTGCTTACATCACCACTTGATAAAAATCATGAGATTTGTTTTTCAAAATTTCTATTTTTTAGTCATTCACACAAAAATTCAAACATTTACCCTAAGTTCGTTAACAATTCTGTTGGAAAACGGGAGGGGGAGCAAGGCTTCTACATACTCCGTACGCAGGTTCTTACCTTCCATTTCTAATACCCAACTCTTTCCTAACAGGCACTCATCAGATGCACACTACTCTTTAAAAATGGCTACACTCTCCTTGGCAACGGCGCCAAAATGTCGAGTGATAAAAAGGTGCATTTTTAACTCCTAATTACCTTCACATTAATTGTTAACCCAGGGACGAATTTTTATTCCAAAAGTGTACTCATTCTGAGGTGGCTATTTACTCAAGAGTAATGTTTTGTAGTATAGTGTTTAAAAGTAAATGGATGCTTGAAAAGAAATCTAACTACAACAACATAAACTCAAATGCTCTGAAATCCAACTATTCACTCAGCAAACATCAATCGAGGATACAGTAGCAATAACTCATTCCTCTAGAGATTGATACAATTGAAAAGGCACTCAAAAGAAAGATCATCAAACTGGGAACTAGACAACATATGTCAATGTTCACTACAATCTCAGACCTTCTGCACACCAAAGCAAAGATAATGCGAATAACAAGAAATGGAACAGCAGCTAGGAAATGTAATGACAACTAATTCTTATAAACAACACCACTTTAATCTACAAAAATAAATGCAACAATCATGTCCTACAGAAATCAAATAGCAATCTTCTATCTTGAAGGATGAATCGAATAGCACATGGAAATAGAATGGCAACTAATTAATGATAGAATATGGTACAGCGCTTGAAATCCAAATACAAATGCACAATAACTTAACACATGGCACACCTTAATAGTAATCTGATCTGGTAATCCAATTATAAGTCTTAGTTATAAAGAATACGATTGTATTTTATAATGGAACAGCAATGTCAATAGATTCAACAATCGCAAGGAAATATAATCTCTAAGATGAATTCAGTAATACCAATTAATAAGTGTTACAACACATACACTCTGTAATTGAACAACAACAGTATTCTATAAAAACCAAATATATCAGCACTTAAAGAAACAGCAATGCGTTGCAAAGTCGATATGATATTTCTGTCTCAGAAAATGAGATTACGTAACTGCTGTGATGTAAAATAACAGAACATACCAGATTACTAAATAAAGCTGATAATGAAAACCACACATGAACTACATATATAATATAAAGCAAGAACACAATCCACCAGAGGCTGAACCCTTAGCCGCTAGCGGATGCTGCTGGGCTACCTGAGATCAAGTGAATGAATAGCAACTCCCAAATCATATATTAATCATCAAATTGTGAAATCATTACAATAGCAAAAGCTTGAGAATTACAACATGCAACAATCCCTATCCTATCATGAATAATCCACCATCATTCTTGAATCTCCAATTCTACATCCTCAATTCTCCCTCATTTTTCCATCATTCTTCCATTCCCATCTCTGATCTCTATTTTCATTTAAATAGAGAGAGATCAGAGAGAAGTTACAACAAAGATAATTACAACATGATTTCTATTACAAAATTGGATTGCTTCTAATCAATTGATCAACAAGAAAATATATTTCCATCTATCTTTCAATAAGAGCAAGGCGAATTTGGCTTTGCAGCTGAGATTTGGAGGACGACCGCAACAACAAATATGAGAAAATCATGCTCAAAGAACCCTGCGTTTCTATTAGTAAAAGCTGAATTTGGTCAAACCATCCTTCAATAAGGTTAATTGGGTCCGTTTTGGACAAAACCAATGTTCCACGTTTTCCAGATTCTGCTTCATTTTCTCAGAATCTCAACCGCAAAACTGTCACTTCTTATTCCAACGAATTTCTAAGTTGGAACTTTTAATGATCAAATCTTCAATCTGGAAATTATCTTGGAGGCTAAATATGGTGAATAATGTTACAACTGATTTATTAAAACTATCATTGAAAAAATCATGCATAATCATCAATTTATTAGAAATGAAGGAGAATAAATAATATTAATCCATAAGAGCATAAATCATTATAAAATGGATTTAAATAATTAAATGAAATGGTAAAGAAGAATAAAAATGGATAAAATAAGTGTTTAAAAAGTGGTCGTATTCACGGCCCAACATAGGCCAACAATGAGAACCTTTCAATCAAAAGTAAACATTCACAATTACAATTACATTTAAACATTCATATCAACATTCTTTAAAAATCCTTAAAATATTATAGTAATAAGCTTAAAAATACATTCAATAGGACAAAAAGGACTTATAAAATTTTAAAATAAATATATCTCTCATTAATTCCTCTCAAAATTGAGATCTATATATTAAAAATAGCTAACAAGTCTAACCTCTATTAGAATACTTATAGAGCTCTGCAACGTTGAAAGAACTCTACAATGAAAAAATAATCTCTTGCAAAATGATATGCCTCTTCTATCTCTCTCTTATTACATCATTTTATAAGTGTGCTTTATGTGGGGATCACACTAACCTACCTATAAGTTGGTTACAAGATCAATACAATTGATTTACAATTCATTACAGGTATTCATGCTACATCATATGCCTGCAGAGTATATCCTACTCAATTGTGTAGAGTCCTATGCAATATGTCTTTGTGGAGTGTATTTCCTTCACTTAGTGCAACATCCCTTTCCTTTACGCATCTATTGTGACTTGTTAAGACTTTCAAAACTTCAATATTCCCCTTGTGCCAATATCCCTGCAACATTAATATTTGGCTTATCCTCAAGCCAAATATTGCAATTTGGTATGAATGATGTAGTTAATGGAACATTTGTGATGAAACAATGTACAAAAATTGGGATTCTAGTATCTAGTTCCTCAAATGAGTCTTGCACCTTTGGAGGTCAGAGAAAAATCTCACAACTACCTCAATGGTCGTAGTTTCCTCAGTAAGCTTGAATGACTCAAGAGGCATTGGTTTCAATATCTTTCATCATTATTGAGCTATTAAATGAGCTTTACGAAGTGGATTATTATACAAAGCTTGATCTTGAATTCAGATACCACCAAATCAAATTAAGAAATGAAGACATTCTAAAAATTGTTTTTAGAACACATGATGTGCAATGAGTTCTTGGTCATGCCATTTGGCTTGACTATATGATCCTTCTACTTTTCAAATCCTTGTGAACAATTTTTTGCAACCCTTTCTTAGAAATTTTATGTTGGTTTTCTTAAAGGGAAGAAATATTAAGCATGTGGACAAAGTTCTACAAATTCTTAAGAACAATCAATTTTATGTAAAAATATCATAAATAGGGTTTGGGAAATAAGTAGTAGAGTATTTGGGTCATATTGTTTCAAAGGAAGGAGTTAAGGTGGACCCTTAAAAGATCCAAGTTATTACAAAATGGTCTTTATTGCTAACATAAAGAGATTTAGAGGATTTTTTTGACTCACGAGATATTATTGAATTTTAAAAAAATATTATGCTTGCATTGTGGACCCACTCATACCTGTCTTGATGAAAAATCATTTGTATGATTGTGAGGCTACTTTGGTATTCTCTCTCTTAAAGGATTCCGCCTTCTACACCAATTTGGGAAACACATGATTTTGGTAAAACATTCATAATAGAATGTGATGCATCAAGAGAAGAAATTGTAGTAGTATTAACAAAAGAAGAGGTACGTTTTTCTTTTGAAAGTGAACAATTCAAGGAAAATACTTGATGAAATCTACATATGAAAAAACAATGGAAGAAATTTTACATGTAATAAAAAATGTAGATAATATCTCATAAGGAGGTACTTTAAAGTTAGGATAGACCACGATAGTCCAATGCACTTTCTAGAGAAAAAGTTATCATCAAAAGAGAAATAAAATTGAGCAATAAGGCTCTAGGAGTTATTAGTCCTAGAGCCTTGGGTGGACAAATGCTCTCGTAGCCCTATAACAACTTGGGTTGAGTTACTAGTCTTAGAAGCCTTGGTTGGAAAAATGCTCTGGAAGCCATTGGTGGGTTGACTTACTAGTCCTAGAAGCCCTAGTTGGACAAACACTCTGGAAGCCCAGAAAAGTGGTGGGTTGAATTACTAGTCCTATAGACTTGGTTGGACAAATGTTGTGGAGCCCAGTAGCAGCCGTAGGTTGAGATACTAGTCCTATAAGCTGGGTTGGAACAAACACTCTGGAGCCCTAGAAGGCTTGGTTAGATACCAATTTGACAATGGTTTTGTGATGTCTGACCATGAGGTGGAATCTCTGTTTGATGGGTTGAGTTGGTTTGGCCTCTGGAAGCCCTAGATGGTTTTGATTGATGTGTTTTAAGAGATTCGACATTCATGCTTGGAATATGGAATCGGGGTGACTGGCTAATTGGCTCAATTATGTATACCGTCAGGTGGAATGTGGTAGTCCCATACCAAGTTGGCTTTTGCATCATTAATATGAGGTCACTTCTCCTTGTTATTTCATGAGTATTACACTGGTTTATATGTGGATAACATGATTTTTGTTTCCTTGGTATTTATGTTTTTATTATGTTACTTATGAATATGTATTATGAGTGTTGTTTCCTTGGTATTTTTTTTGCTATTATGCTAGTTATGAATATGTTATTATGCCTAGTGTGTAGTACTGTGGTTTATACGGAATACATAAGGACATTGTTTCAGATACAGATACCAGATTTTTGGGACATTAATGGAGGAATTTATGGAGAATCTTGGAATTGATTTGAAATTTAGTTCATCCTATCACCCTAGGCAGACTGAAGTAGTTAATATAAATTTGGGGAATATCTTGAGAATCTTGGTTGGAGATCATCCAAAGTAGTGGGATCAACTACTTTCCCAGGCCAAATTTTCTTATAATGATTCTCCAAATATAAGAATTGATCAAAGTCCTTATCAGATTATGCATGGAATGCATCCAAGATGAGTGCAAGAACTCATAAACTTTGGAAGAGTAGGGAAAAGGAGTGCAACAGGAGAATATTTTGTTATAGCCATGCAAGAGATCCATGAATAAGTGAAACAAAGATTACAGGAGAGTATTCTTGCTAATATTGAAAGGAGATTGAAATGAGAGATTGCAAGGAGATTTTTAATATTGATACCATGATAGAAAAACTCTTGGAAACAAATCACTCCATATTTTACTAGCGAAATGAGGGAAATTTCACCTTGTGATATCCCAACATTTCTCAAGTTCTTTCAACATGAATTCATCATGTACTTTACCTAAAGCTAGTAATATTGTGACAACTGTTATAGACATTTTTGTGCCTTACAGCATGAAGCATGAAATGTCAATAATCTGAGGGATCCAAAGTCCCTAAACATGTTGTTCCTACCCCTAGAGGAACAAGGTCAGCAAACCACAGCACAAAATATCAGTTCTCCACCTGAAAACACTCAAAAACAAGCAAATTCTAGATCATGTCAACTGCTCCACTGAGCATCTGCGGTGAATGTCAACTGCTCCACTCTGTACCTGCGCTGAATGTCAAAAGCAATGAAGGCTACCTGCGCTGGGCGAGATTGGCCAAGTGGCACAGTCATTCCTCAAGGTGTCAAATGCACAGGAAGCTTCCAAAATGACACTTGGATCAGGGAATTCGCCTTGTGATGAGTAAGAAGATCTAGATCTCCAAGTGGAAGCAAGAAACTCCAAGTGGACTCAAGAACTGAAGAATAACTGAAGTGGGAGAGGACACTAGTCAGCTTCATGCCAGCCTCAAGCTGACTCATCCTTTCTCCAAAACTCCTATATATAGAGCTCTCTCATGAGGTCTAGGGGGGCTGGAATCTTGTGAATGTAAGGAAGTGCTGTTGGTTTGAGTATAGAACTATTGGGTGATTTGCTTGAAGGAGGTGAAGAGGATATTTCTTTCTGCTGGGAGGTGTTGCTGGATTGGGCCTCTTATGGTTGTAACACTCTCAGAACTTTACTTCTTCCATTAATAAAGCATTTGAGGTTCTTCTATATGCATGTGTCTCAATGGCGTATTGATGCTTGTATATGATTCATTCTAATCCTTGAATCAATTATGAATGTATGCTTCTTGTAGTTTCCCCCTCTTGTTATTTTGCAGGATCTTGGTGTAGCTGGGCCAGTGAAAGAGCAAGGAGCTGGGAGCAAGCAGCAAAGAGGGAAGATTGGATCAATCATTAGCGGAAGATAACGGTTAGTGGATCTCTTTCTCCTCTCTCTTACATCTCATAAAGAAGTAATCTTGAATAGCTTTGCATTCAGTTGTTGCTGAGGTACTATCACCCTTAGAGTGGGATAGGGTCATTCTGTATTGGATACTTTTCCCAACAACAAATTGGCGACTCCGCTGGGGATCGTATCTTGTTGGTTGTTTGTGTTTTTGCTATTCATTTCATAAACACAGGGAGTACCGAATCGAACTGCATTTGGATCTTTCAAATGCAAAGTAGAGGGCAGCTACTCTAGCTCCGTTTCTGGGCAAGTTTATGATTTGAAGAGCTGATCCACAAGGACTCTAATAAGCTCTTAGTGATAGCTTTTCATCCTCCTTTTCATCCCTTAGTGTGTACTTGACTGATAGCTTCTGATTTGGCCAAAAACTGTGAATTTTTGAGCAATCTGTGACCCGGAAACCAAGAGAAACGAAAGTTTCGTTCTTCAGTGCAGGCTGTGTGAAGGCTGTCTGCATTTCAGCGCAGTTCCCGAAGGGGCTACCTGCGCTGAATTTCAAACTGACAGTGTGCCACCTGCGCTGAACCAGTCTTGCCTTGTGCTACTGGGGTTTCCTGCTGTTTCTTGCCCTGTTTTCACCCTTGTTTTTGCTGCCTGTTACCAGTCAATGTACCTATCTGAAACCAACTTTCCTTGCCACTATTCCGCCTCGGTTGTATAAAGAAACTGTATTTGTTCTTTGTGTATTTCTTGTATCATTTACAGTTTCCCATAACGAAAGTGAACTAGTCTTGCTGTGGCCTCTTAGATATAGACCTGTGATAAAGTGTCGTTTTGATCTTAAGAGTTAGTTTGTTTGCTGTTCATAGCTAATTGAGCTTTCACTTTCGTCATATGGTTTGAATTTATATATACTTCTAGTGTCGAAACAAGTAAATCTTAAGGTGTCTTTTGATTTTGGACAAGCTTGTTTGCTTTCACTCGAAATTGAATTCAAAGTTATACAACAGCTTTCTTTTTGTGTCGCACAAACATTAAGAAAGAGAAAAGAAATACTTGCATTGTGCATGTGCATTATGACAGTTTGCATGTTGATTTAGGGAAAAGTGCATTAGTGTGTGCTCTATGATCTGTGTGAAAAGATGTTGTCTTTCTTTTCCCTCAGTAGTTAAGATTTTCAAAGTTGAAAGATTGAAAAGCTTGCTTATCATCTTAGACTGCATTTAGGAGTGTTACTATACATCTCGTGGTGATCCATAAAGGCAAACTGCTAAACAAGATCAACCTTAAAATAAATTGAATTTACATAACAACGCATTGAAACATAACGCAAACACATAGAGGTCTAAGCTAGAGACGTGTTCCGGCGTCGTTAAACGTGATATCTTAGTGTTGAGTGGTTGGGTGATTCCTCCACGGTGAAGCGATAAGTATCAATACGGACTTGTGCTCCCACGTACCGTCGCGTATATATTGGGAGACCCCTATAGGAACAAAGCCTTTATCCATAGGAAACCGTGTCGGCCGCCCTACTGATCGCAATGCAGTGAACACAACATTCACGAAGATCAACCACTCGTACCGTAAAACGTATTCTGTGGTTTTGCGAAAAGTTTGGCACACCCTCTGCCTAGAACTCCAGAGCAGTTTCTTTTGGCCTTTTTCAAACTCTATAACTGAAAAAGTCCATCCGAGCATTTGTCACTTCGGGCTTGTTAAAACATCGAAGGAGACTAGAGTCATCTTTAGCCTTGTCTCGACTCTTAAAAAGTGAAAAAGCAAGTTGTGTCTAAAGCGTCGTTATAAAATTTATTTTAAACGGAACATAATCACCTCTTATTCCCGCGTTGATCTTAGGTTGAGAACATGGAACGCCCCAACCAAGGAATTCTACATGATGGAAATCCTAGTCCATTCTCCTCTTGGGGAGAAGTTGGTGCGCCCCACATGGCCACATTGTCGCTTCCAGGACTGACAATTGGCCTGCCTGTTTGGCTATTCTCAACCAATGTAGTTCAGAACACCATGGTTCCTGAACAGTCGAGTCAACAGTTAGATCAGTCTAGAGCTGCCCACCAGCCTTCTACTTCCTATAACTCTTCCTCCGATCCTTCATCTTCGCAAGGTAGAGCCGGCAAAAGCCAAGCTCCCATGAAGAAGAAGGAGAAGAAGGAGAGAGAGAAGGAGAAGAAGGAGCCTAAGGCGACTGGGGGCAAGCAAAAGACATCTGACAAAAATCCACAGATAGCACAGACCAGGCCTAAATCGCCATGTGTCATATGTAGAGGAGACCACTTCCATAAGGATTGTCCCTGTATTCCCTGGATACTAAGGGACTGGTCACCTCATTTGCACAATTCGGGAGCATCAACCTCTGATAGCCATGTTGAATGCTTACCGTCAACCAGCGAAAGTGAAGGTTCAAGACAAAGAGGGGGGGCAAGATCCCCCTGCAAACTGTGTAAAGGCGATCACGCCATCCACCGTTGTCCCTTCTTAGACGAAGCGAAGAGAGTTCTGGAAGATCGTCTGGTTTCACTGTTGAGACTTCCTCCTGGATACAAAAAACTCGTGCCAAGTCCTTCGTTGGTTGAAAATACAGCTGGCCCACTCAAGTGGTCAGCTGAAGCGTCAGTCATTGAAAATGAACCTACTGAATCCAGACCAGACGAAAGTCTAAAGGTCAATACGGCAGTTGACCCGGTTCTTCCTTCAGAGGTTTCATCCTCAAATGACACCGTCACTGAAGATTCATCTTCAAATGACACCCTCACTGAAGAGAATAAGGATGACACCATCCAGATTCTTTTCATCAACACAGACTCTGATGAGCATCAGGACAATGCGCCCATTCCTTTATCGCAGGAAGGAACATCGTCAGGGTCATATCCGGCCGTGTATTCGGTCCCACCACCAAGCAACCTGGTTGTATCCTTTGATTGGAACCAACTAGGCAGACCCCGGTTACCAGCCAGTATACCATTCAGAATCATAGTCCAAATCTACAGAATGGTAATGGCTGGAACTATCATTGATGAAGGGGCATCTGTGAGTATCCTTTCCTCTATTGCTTGGAAAGCACTGGGTTCCCCGGAGCTTTTGCCTGAGATAAGAAATCTCTCGGGTTTTGATAAAGGAACCAGTCGACCATTAGGGATCCTCCCCAATGTGCCTGTTACATTGAAAGGGAAGACCGTTCAAATGAACGTGATGGTCGTTCAAGGACCCTTGGATTATAACCTACTCCTTGGACGAGACTATATATATTGCATGGGAGCTATAGTCTCCTCACTCTTTAGAGTAATGTGTTCTCCACACGAAGGAAGAAAGGTCAAGCTCGTAGACCAACTTTCATTTCCGGGATCACGCATCGCAAATAGTCACATACCAACCCTCAATGGTCTATTCACCCAAGAAATGTCTCCACCCCCAGTCCTCCTTCCCGATGAGTGCGAGTGATTCGGAAAGATGGGACTGGAACCCAGGGGGCATGCATCCTGGTCTGCTTCAGGCAGAGGAAACCTTGGGTATAAGATAGAATTTCCGCGAAAGAATATGACTAGTCCGTACCCCGTCCGTGGATGGAAGAGGGGTTGTTCTGGAACAAGATTCTTTTGTTAAGGTTACTTGTTTGACAAAGGTCATTCACCATTGTCTGCTTCGGTAGACAGTGCCGAGGAAATGTTTTCGTTTGATGGTGTTAACAAAACAGTCTTTGGGTAACCAGAAAGTGGTATGCCTCTCTCGGTGAAACGAAAGTTTTGGCGGAAAGAAGTAGGGGTAACCTTGAAACTCTGTCTTATACCTGGGGGCATGCAACCTTTTGGAGTGCAAGCAAGGGACGACTATTTATTTTTTTAAATTTTTAGGTCCTCCCTTTAAACCTGTAGGTCTAACCCTTTAAACTCTTAGGATTAGCCGTTTCCAAACTTGCATAAAGAAAGGATATGGGGCAAAGGTCAAACTTTGCCACATTAGGAGCATAGCTTCGTGAGATAAAGCTCCATAAAAAATAGCTATCTCACAGGAGACATTCTTATCTTATGACTGGTATATGGAGCAGTTTTACCGCGGAATTTATGCTCGTTAAAAAATAGAAAAGCGAGATCCGAGCAGTTTTAGCACATAGTTCATGCTCGTTAAAAAATAAACATAAGATCGAGCAGTTTTACCGTGGAATCTATGCTCGTTAAAAAATAGAAAAGCGTGAGCAATAGTTTCCTCCAGAGTTCAAGCTCATTAAAAAATGAACATATTCCGGTAAATAACCATTGTGATCGTAAATTTATTAGCCATAAAAAGCCTTGGTTGTGTTTGCACCTGCCACCTCCATTTCATTTGGCCGATCGTTCACCCCCATATGATTGTTTACCCGTTTTGAGGAACAGCTGCGAAGAGTGATTTCACCTAGCCATCCTTGTGACACTGCCGTGATTGGAAATTTCCAACCTGTACCTGGAATCTGCTGCTATCCCTGTTTATCACTCGTTCCTCAAAAGACGAGTCTTCTTTGAGCTCTTTTCTCCTGACTCGTAAAATATGAAAATTTTGCCGAGTTTTCGCCTTCCAGCTCGTTAAAGTGATCGGAAGAGCTATCCCTCCTCTAGATTTTAATCTTTTTGGACCTGAGGGATTATTACACAAAAAGGTCGAGCGCTTGTTTTATTCGGCTCGTTAAAGTTATCGAAAACTCATCCCTTCTGTATTGTTTTATACTTTTTCGGACTTAAGGGATTAGATGACAAAAAAGGAATTTTGGAGTTAACTTTCTGTACCTTTTCAGACTCTCTAAAAATGAAAAGGACCGAGTTTTCTTTGTCGTTAGACTCGTTAAAATGATTAAATAGCGACAAACTTGTCTTTAGACGAGAACGAGTTTCCCTATCGCTAGGCTCGTTAAAACATAGCGATGGGCTTGCCCGAAGGGCAGGTTATAGAACAAGCATATGTTATCCTCCTCAAGCTTGACAAAAATAAAGAGGTATTGGTCAGAAATGACTGGGGAAAAATTGGGAGAACCTCAAAGCTTTAATGGTAGCAAGTCGCTCTTGAACATGACACTTTGTCCTCCGTATCACATCGGGTTGGGTTGTTTCATTCACCGGTCTCATCACCATGGTCCTCGCCAAACCATCCACATTTGGGGTAATGCTACCAATCCATCACATCAGTGTCGTTATATGTTCAAGAGATGTTGTTCAGAAAGAGTCAACTGTGTCCCATCCACTGCCATACATTATCCTTCATCCACCCATGATCGCCACCCTGAATCATATCTCACAGATTGTTTTCACCTCCACTAAAATCATTAACTCCGTTCCGTGTCACTGATGTGGGATTCATTAAGGCCCTCCTTTGATGGATCGCTTCTTGTCGACTTCAGCTCATTATCCAAGAAGTTGATCTAGGAACACACCCCTCAGTACTTTGAAGCTTGCATGCCTCAATGGCAAGTTTCTCACTTCCGGCGATAGGTATACATCAATGACCTTCGACCAGAAGATTTTGCGTGGTGTTCGACGCCAAGTCCTTTATTCACACCACGTGAATTGTACTGCAGTACCTTGAGGGTCATTGTCATTATTGGTGATTCCTCTCGCGCTTGTTAACGGTTTTCATTATTGACCGGTAATCAAGCGATGTCTTTCCATGTTCGACTTCAGCACAATTCTCACATGGATCGACTTGTACTTAGAGTGAAGATGGAACGAGTTTGAAGACCCCGGATCTAGTTTCATCCATCCGGGCTGCGATATATATTCAGGAAATATAAAGACATTTGATATGTACATCATTGCAGCAGATGATTATCCTACTCAAAGGATGATAATTTCAACAGAGAATTATCAGTCTACCATCAGACGATCGTCTGTTCTATGTACCAAAATGAATTTATAAAGCTGAGCATGGGAATGCCCGCCTCAGCTAGATCATGAAAGCAGAATGAAAAATAATGTATTGTATTGTATTTTATTACAAGGCACCTCTCAGCGATTGAATGAACTTCGGATCCTCCTGATAAAGCATTTCACCCGATAAACGACCTCATACTTTAGGGGGCAACTGTTATAGACATTTTTGTGCCTTACAGCATGAAGCATGAAATGTCAATAATCTTAGGGATCCAAAGTCCCTAAACATGTTGTTCCTACCCCTAGAGGAACAAGGTCAGCAAACCACAGCACAAAATATCAGTTCTCCACCTGAAAACACTCAAAAACAAGCAAATTCTGGATCATGTCAACTGCTCCACTGAGCATCTGCGCTGAATGTCAACTACTCCACTCTGTACCTGTGCTGAATGTCAAAAGCAATGAAGGCTACCTGCACTGGGCGAGATTGGCCAAGTGGCACAGTCATTCCTCAAGGTGTCAAATGCCCAGGAAGGTTCCAAAATGACACTTGGATCAGGGAATTCGCCTTGTGAGGAGTAAGAGGATCCAGATCTCCAAGTGGAAGCAAGAAACTCCAAGTGGACTCAAGAACTGAAGAATAACTGAAGTGGGAGAGGACACTAGTCAGCTTCATGCCAGCCTCAAGCTGACTCATCCTTTCTCCAAAACTCCTATATATAGAGCTCTCTCATGAGGTCTAGGGGGGCTGGAATCTTGTGAATGTAAGGAAGTGATGTTGGTTTGAGTATAGAACTATTGGGTGATTTGCTTGAAGGAGGTGAAGAGGAGATTTCTTTCTGCTGGGAGGTGTTGCTGGATTGGGCCTCTTATGGTTGTAACACTCTTAGAACTTTACTTCTTCCATTAATAAAGCATTTGAGGTTCTTCTATATGCATGTGACTCAATGGCGTATTGATGCTTGTATATGATTCATTCTAATCCTTGAATCAATTATGAATGTATGCTTCTTGTAGTTTCCCCCTCTTGTTATTTTGCAGGATCTTGGTGTAGCTGGGCCAGTGAAAGAGCAAGGAGCTGGGAGCAAGCAGCAAAGAGGGAAGATTGGATCAATCATTAGCGGAAGATAACGGTTAGTGGATCTCTTTCTCCTCTCTCTTACATCTCATAAAGAAGTAATCTTGAATAGCTTTGCATTCAGTTGTTGCTGAGGTACTATCACCCTTAGAGTGGGATAGGGTCATTCCGTATTGGATACTTTTCCCAACAACAACAACCATGTATATTCTTGCAACAAAATCTTGTACTTGTCATAGAGTTGTTGTGCATACATATAAGAAGGCCTTTGGGTGCACATTTTGTAGACAGTTGTATAAATGTTCATATACTATGTTACAGGAAACTTGTCTTTTAAATATTCTTTCAGAATATCTATCAACTTTAGGATGCCATTTTGAATAATATCCCATCCTTCATTGAATTCTATAGTTGTATCTCTTGACATCATCATATTTTTTGAAGTGGTAACTTCCCTCCTTTCTTAGCCTTCAACTTCTTTCAAGCGACGTTTACCAACGCTACAGAGAAGTCTTTCCTTACGCACAAAATATCATGTAATTTAACCTAATTGTGTCGATTTCTAGTTTTGTTAGTCGCTACACATAAAATAGAGAAAGGGATTGTCTCACATTGTGAGGAAAAGAAGAAAATTTTTGATATATTAATATAGAGAGCGTCACTCCATATAAGAAACCCAAATTTTTGGTTCAATATGATTGGGAAATATTATTTATTTATGAAAATATTTAACACATCAAATTATTTTTGTGGATTTATACTCGAGTATATATGAGATGCATACATCATTATTGCATATATACACTTCAACAACTTATACATACCACTGTGCAAGTATCAACCTTTACAATTCGACATAACAAATCATACATATGAAAAATAAAAACGATCAATAATATTGATAATTCTGCATATAAACCATAAAGCATTGACACATTAAAGAAAAATAAACACCTACACATAATGTGCCCGATTAAATATGATAATGTTTATAATGGAAATAGTTTACTTTAATCACTTACATTTAATGTACCCCATTAACACATGATAATATTTTTATTTATTTTATTTATAATAAATAAAAACAAAATATATCAATTTTTCTTAGAAAACCATTTTCTTAAAAAATAGCAATAGACATAAAACTAAATTTTGAAACTTATTCTAATTGAAGTCAATGTATTAATTGATACATTGACACCTATACTGTTTTCTTTGTTTGGAGACTTAGAGTGAACACCCACTCTTATTCGCTGAACAATAATGCATTCAAGGCTTTAAGCCTCTATTAACTCAACTCTACCACCTAGCCAACTCCTAACCACCTCATAACCTCCTCACCTTCCATTACAAAAACAATTGAAGCATGCAAAGGAAAAAAACTATGGTTGTTTTAGATATAAGTCGAGCTGACTTCGATTGATCTGACGTATGAGCCCAGCTAATCAAGAGGAGGTTGAGATTTCATGGATTATAGGTGCTGACTCTTCCTAGAGGCTGAGACATGAAAGAATTTTGACGTGAGCTGGGATCATCAATTGATAGAGTCAGGCCCAACAACTAACAAAGAAATCTCAGAGTTTGTTTGCTAGGTTCATCTCTTGTGCGTGCATTTGAACAACCCAAGATGTCGTAATCCTGAGCCAACATCTCCAGGACAAAGGAGATCGGGGACAATAGTTTACAGAGCTAAGTTCAGTGTTTGACAGAGAAATCTTGGAGTCTGTCTCCTAGGGATTTCCCTTTGTGCACACTCGGGGATAGCAGGGGTGATGTAACCCTAGACTGATATGTACAAGTGAAAAAACTTAAAGCGGGCTTCGTCACAAGTTTTGGTCATGTTATAAATGCAGAGTGTCGAAAAACAAAGTTGCAGAGGTAACACCTTCTATGAGAGATAAGCCATCTTTCCTTTGGAAACTTGTTACAATATCGACTATAGTGGTTCTTTAGGGTTTTAGCTTTAATGCCTACCTTTTGACATATATATATATATATAATAGTCAGAGCTAACCAGAACCACCACTAGCAAGAATATATAAGATATATATATATATATATATATATATATATATATATATATATATATATATATATATTCTTGCTAGCGGTGGTTCTGGTTAGCTCTGACTATTAAAGAGTTCTAAAGTACTTGAGGGGAAATGAAGACTTTAGACTCAACTATACACAAGTGGGTGACATTTAGCTTGATTGGATACTCTAATTCAGATCTCAATGGAGATAAATAAACTGTAGTATCTACTATAGGTTATGTTATGAGTCTTGGATCATGAGACGTCTCCTAGAGGTCACACAAACAATCAGTTCCAACAGATTCCACAACTGAGGTAGAATATGTGGCAGCAACTCAAGCAACAAAGGAAATTGTGTGGCTTCGAAAAATTCTGGAAGATTTGTAGGAGAAACAAATGCATTCAACTCCTCTTTTGATTGACAACACTTTTGCAATAAAGTTGGCCAAGAACACAAAGTTCCATGATTGAACCAAACACATCAATACAAAGTATCATCTGATCCAACATCATGTTGCAACAATGTTCCACAAATGAGCATATAACAAACATCTTCTCCAAAGTGCTTGGAAAGGAAAATTTTGAAATAATCAGAATAATTCTTGGACTCACCAACATCACTTCAGATTAAGGCCCGGGGGGGGGTGTTCACACCTAATCTTTGTGAAAAAGTATTATCAACATCTTCAATTCTTTCATGTGCCCAATATGGGAATGAAGTAATATATGAATTATTTTATAGTGTTTCTGTATCACAAAGAGTTTTCAAATTTTCTATTCCTTCAATTTTGGTTTTGTAATTTATTTAATATTTTAAGCAAAAAGAAAATCAAATACTCTCCCAAATCGATTGTTGTTCCAAATTTTCATGTTTAGTGAGCTTGACAAGATGTTTGGTGAACGATACCAAAACTTACCAAGAAAGGTAACCGCTCTCTTATAGTCCAATATATAATCGATGTCCTTATATGCTTCTAATTTTCTTGAACTATTGCTAACTATTATTAATGCAAGTGGAGAGAGACGAAGGCGAGATGGCTTCTTCAATATGGTGTTACATGAAAGACCATTCCAATGTCAGAGGAAACTCTCAAACATGGCTAACTCATCACACAATTATCATTGGATGGTCTATTGAGTGCTATTCATGGCATATAAAGAACGTAATTTTCCACTTGCCATGAAATTGAAAATAATGCATAGATCCTATAGGTTTTTAAGGTGTGTAAATGACCCACCTTAATATAACCTTATTAGCTAATTAAGAGGGGTTTCAATCTAGCCACTATAGAGGTAGGGGCCACTATGGGATAATTTAAATATTTTGTGATTAGAAAATTCAATACTAAATTTGATATTTATCCACATCAAAAGAAAATATGACAAAAAGTTGCGATAATAAGAAGATGGTTCATTTTCGTGTTGCTTGAAAACATAGAAAACTATAGTAAGGAAAATCGCAAACATTTGTTCATTGTTCATACATGAGAATTGTCCATATTGATATGATTGCTACAAATTTTGAATTTCGTAAACATAATTCCCCTTTTAGTCTAATGTTTGCAAGAATAGTGACATACCGTCACTTTCTACAATTTTGAACAATTATTATTCTCTATCTATCCATTCTAAATGAAATCAATATGTTGAAAGATGGAATTGATTTCTTACACACACAATTTGGTGTGGCGTAATGAAGATATCCAAAATTCAAAAATACGTGTGCCCATGCTAGTTGGAGCCTCGCTTGAACATATCTCTTCATTGGATGAACCTCTTTTGAACTTGCTCTTCTCTGGATTGGGAAATCAACATTCATGAAATAGTTTCATCAACAATGATAGGGGATGGGGAAACAATACAAATTTGCAATATTGTGCAAACAGCGTAATCTTCCAATGAAATCTTGTACTTGTCATAGAGTTGGTGTGCTTACACAGAAGGAGGCCTTTGGTTGCACATTTTGTAGACAGTTGTTTAAATTTTTATGTACACTGTCACAAGAAACTCATCCTTTAAATATGTTTTGAAAATATTTGTCAATTTTAGGATGCCATTATGAATAATATCCCATCTTTCTCCTACTTTAGAAAAAAGAGATTCATCAAAAAATCAAGAGTAATGTGCTCGAAAGTATAATAGAGAGTGGCACCAATAACAGGTAAATTATTTTCTACAACTGACCATAGAAGCAAAGATAATCGCGAGCATTCTCATCATGATATGGATTTTTCCACTTGTACAACCTCATGAATAATAATTTACATAAAATCTAATTCTACAAAACAATCTAATTTACATAAAATCTAATTCTATATGTCGTGCAGTAAATAATTAAAAACCATAGCTTTTCAACCAAGTCCACATATCGAGGTAAAGTAAAACGATTTGTTTCAAATAAAATTGGTTCAAATTTTGGCACAAGAGACATGTCTAGCAGTAAATAATTAAAAACTATGGCCTTTCAACCAATTCCACATATCAAGGTAAAGTAAAACGATTTGTTTCAAATAAAATTGGTTCAATTTTTGGCAAAAGAGACGGGAGAATCCATTATTTAACTTCTGTTTCCAGCCAAATATAAGCTTATAATGATGACTCAAGAAGATGAAACCAATAACACCATAAAAAATTAGATATAAAATAATCTAGATGTTAGAAAATTATATATTACGGAGCAATGGAACACATAGAATATTGCAGAAATATAAACACAAAAAACGCATAAAACAAGGGAGACACAGATATACGTGGTTCACCCAGTTTGGGCTACATCCATGAAGAAATAGCCATTCCTTCTTTTATTATATTATCCAGCAAACTGGAGAGATACAACCTACAGTAGTTCCGTTGTAACACCCTCTTCGCTCTCAATCTCCTCTCTCTTCCTCACTCAAAATATAGATATACATAGATGAAATACAATTCCCTCATATATAGTGACGGGTTTCCTTCTAGGGAAAAAAACCCTAAATTAAACATAACTTCTACCGTCAGATCATCTACCTAATGAATTGCCTAGATTGACTAGAAATTACTAGACTTCTACAAGGCAATTTTACATCTATTTTTAGCTTCGGGGGCGCTACCCCCGAACCCCCAGCGGGGTGGGGGATTTACCCCCTTGGATCCCCACAGGGGGGGACAAGTCCCCCCCATTTCGAGGGGTGTAAATTCTTCTTGGGGTATACATCCGGCTGAAACCTTTGAATACAAAAGATAATCAGGCTCCACACCCAACACTAGAAAATAATGTTTTTAATTACATTATACATACACGGTCAAATAATTCTTTTTAAAGGCAAAACATATACCAAACTCGTTATATCACGGCTACATAAAATCTAATTCTACAACGGCAGGAATAATAATTTACATAAAATCAAATTCTACAACGGCAGGAATAATAATTTAGATAAAATCAAATTCTACAAAACAATATGTTCAAAGTCATTTGAAAAGTTTCGTATCCTGCAAATGAATGACTGAAATTTTTTTCTATTTCAATTCTCTCTCCATGGTTTGCTAATATAGCAAACTATTTGGTATTAGTATAGTTCCCACCAAACTTTCCCTCCAAAGAAAAGAGCAAGATAGTCAAGGAAAGCGCCCCCTTCACCTGGATTGGGGGAAATATTTTCAAACTTGGCCCAGATTAAATCTTGAGAAGGTGTGTAAGAGAAGAGGAATTTTTTTATATCCTTTTGACCTATCATGATGGGCCTTGTGGAGGTCACTTTGCAGCAAAGAGGACAACATTCAAAGTGTTACAAGCATGCTATTTGTTGTGGGGAAAAGTATCCAACACGGAATGACCCTATCCCACTCTAAGGGTGATAGTTCCTTAGAAACAGTCAAAGCAAAGCTATCTAAGGTTACTTCTTTATGACATGCAAAAGAGGAAAGGAAGAGATCCACTTACCGATGTCTTGCGCAAATGGTCGATCCAATCTTCTCTCTTTGCTGCTTGCTCCCAGCTCCTTGTCTTCTCACGGGCCCAGCTACACAAGATCCTGTGAACAAGACGAGAAAAGGAAACTACAAGAAGCATGCATTCATAATTGACTCAAGGATTAGCATAAATCAAATACGCAAGTAAGACAATACATCATTGAAACACATGCGAATAGAAGAACCTCAAATGCTTTATTAATGGAAGAAAGTAAGGTTCAGGCGGTGATACAACCATAAGAGGCCCAATCCAGCATCACCTTCCCGACGGAAAGAAATCTCCTCTTCACCTCCCTCAAGCAATCACCCAATACTCTCAACTGTAAACCAACAGCAATTCTTTGCACAAAATTCCGGCCTCTAGATCCCATGGGATGAGATCCTTATATAGAGTTTTGGAGTGAAGATAAGTTAGCTTGATGTGTGACTGTTGTCCTCTTCGACCCCAGTTGTTTTTCAGTTCTTGAGTCCACTTGGAGATTCTACCTTCCACTCGGAGTTTTAGAACCTCTTACTCTTCACTTAGGCGAATCTTTTGATCCAAGTGTCATTTTGGAAGCTTCCTGGGCACTGACACATTGAGGAAAGATTCCTCCACATGTCCAAACTCGCTCAGCGCAGGTAGCCTTTGATGAAGTTGACATTCAGCGCAGGTACACCATGGAGCAGTTGACATTCAGCGCAGATGCTCAGTGGAGCAGTTGCTTTGATCCAAAATTGACCTTTTTTTGAGTGTTTTTCAGTGGAGAACTGATCTGAAGTGCTGTGGTTTGCTGACCTTGTTCCTCTAGGGGTAGGAACAACATGTTTAGGGACTTTGGATCCCTCAGATTATTGACATTTCATGCTCTATGCTGTAAGGCACAAAAATGTCTATAACAGTTGCCCCCTAAAGTATGAGGTCGTTTATCGGGTGAAATGCTTTATTAGGAGGATCCGAAGTTCATTCAATCGTCGGGAGGTGACCTGTAACAAAATACAATACAATACATTATTTTTCATACTGCTTTCATGATCTAGCTGATGCGGGCATTTCCCATGCTCAGCTTTATAAATACATTTTCTGTACATAAACAGATGATCGTCTGATAGTAGACTGATAATTCTCTGCTTAAATTATCATCCTTTTAGTAGGATGATCATCTATTGCACATGTCTATGTCTTTATCTCCTGAATATATGTCGCAGCCCGGATGGATGAAACTAGATCCGGGGTCTTCAAACTTGTCCGATCTTCACTCTAAGTACAGGTCGATCCATGTGAGAATTTCTTGGAGTCGAACATGGAAAGACATCGCTTGATTACCAGTCAATGATGTAAACTGTTAACAAGCGCGAGAGGAATCACCGATAATGATGATGACCCTCAAGGTACTGCAGCACAATTCACGTGGCATGAATATAGGATTTGGCGTCGAACACCACGCAAAGTCTCTCGGTCGAAGGTCATTAATGTATACCTGTCGCCGGAAGTGAGAAACTTGCCATTGAGGCATGCAAGCTTCAAAGTACTGAGGGGGTGTTCCTAGATCAACTTCTTGGATAATGAGCTGATGTCGACAAGAAGCGATCTGTCAAAGGAGGGCCTTAATGAATCCCACATCAGTGACACGGAACGGAGCTAGTAATTGTGATGATGGTGAAAACGATCTATGAAATATGATTCAGGGTGGCGGTCATGAAAGGATGAAAGATGATGTATGGTAGTGGATGGGACCTGGTTGACACTCTCTGAATGACATCTCTTGAACATATAACGACACTGATGTGATGGATCGGTAGCATTACCCCAAATGTGGATGGTATGGCGGGACCATGGTGAAGGGACCGGTGAATGAAAACAACCCAACCCGATGTTTTTTACGGAGGCAAAAGTGTCATGTTCAAGAGCGACTTGCTACCATTAAGCTTTGAGGTTCTCCCAATTTTTCCCCAGCCATTTCTGACCAGTACCTCTTTATTTTTGTCAAGCTTGAGGAGGATAACATATGCTTGTTCTATAACCTGCCCTTCGGGCAAGCCCATCGCTATATTTTAACGAGCCTAGCGATAGGGAAACTCGTTCTCGTCTAAAGACAAGTTTGTCGCTATTCAGTATTTTTAACGAGCCTAGCGACAAAGACAACTCGGTCCTTTTCATTTTTAGAGAGTCTAAAAAGGGTACATAAAGTTAACTCCAAAGGTCCTTTTTCGTCATCTAATCCCTTAAGTCCGAAAAAGTATAAAACAATACAAAAGAGATGAATGTTCGATAGCTTTATCGAGCTGAACTAGACAAGCGCTCGATCTTTTTGTGCAATAATCCCTCAGGTCCAAAAAGATTAAAATGTAGAGGAGGGATAGCTCTTTCGGTCCTTTTAACGAGCTGGAAGGCCAAAACTCGGCAAACTTTTAATATTTTATGAGTCAGTGAAAAGAGCTCAAAGAAGACTCGTATTTTGAGGAACGAGTGATAAACAGGGATAGTAGCAGATTCCAGGTACAGGTTGGAATTTTCCAATCACGGCAGTGTCACAAGGATGGATAGGTGAAATCACTCTTCGCAGCTATTCCTCAAAATAGGTAAACAATCAAGTGGATGTGAATGATCGGCCAAATGACGAGTGGAGGTGACGGTGCAAACACGACCAAGGTTTTTATGGCTGATGAATCTATGGTCTCAAATGGTTATTTACCGGTTCATTTTTTCTTGACGAGCTTGAACTCTGGAGGAAGCTTGCTCACATGCTTATGTTTATTTTTTAACGAGCATGAATTCCGCGTTAAAACTGCTCGGTTTTGCGTTTATTTTTTAACGAGCATGAAATTTGCCAAAACTGCTCGTTTTATAAGATCAAATTCATATTTTAGCATGACTAGTCTTTTCTTTTTCAGAGATAGTACTATATCATCAATTGCTCTAATATTACCATTTCATTTGCATTTGGCTTGTTGGAGCTTTGGAGGTGCCTCTTCCTTTTGATTTTTCACCAGCTGATTTTGGGAGATTCTGTGGACGATTCTCAGCGCCGTCTGGACCAGGTAGGAGCTAAACCTTAGCTCTCTCTTTTCATGGTTTCATTTTCCAGTTTTGTGCCTATTTTCTTGCCCCCATGAGCCCCTGGGGTTTCATTAGGGCGCTCTGCCATCAGCGCAGATGCCTCATTCGAAACCTGCGTTGGGGTTCAAGCTGTTTAAGGGCATTTTGTCCCTCAATGTAGGTGGGACCCTTCTCTACCTGCGTTGGGCGTAGAAAAGCTTCTTTGTTGCATAATTTTTTATGGAAATTTTGCCATTTTCTCACCAAGTCAGGGGTCTTACTCCTCCTCTTGTTTGTTTTGCAGAGTTCATTGGAGCAGAATGACTCTTACATGGCGAGAACGAGAGCATGAAGAGGAGGACATGATTGCCCTCCATGATCCTGTCACGGTGAATGCGCTGCGGAACTGTGGCTTGCTAAAATTCTTCCGCATTTCTAGCATGAGGGCACAGATACGTTTACTGCAGTACCTGCTTGATGCTTGGGATCCTGTTAACGAAGTGTTCCAGATTAGGGGCAAGTGCATCCCCTTGACCAGGACATTTACTTCTTGACTGGGTTGTCAAGGCGGGGTGCCCCCATTTCCTTGTTCGGTTCAGCCCGAGGGAGTGATTCCGTGAGAGACTATGTCCATCAGTATTGTAGGGAAGGATCCCAGCCGAGCAGAGACGGCAAGGTTACTATCCGTGAGATCACTGACAGGTCTCTCAGGTCTATTCTGTACACGATTTGTAGGATGGCCGGTAGTGCATCCCCTTATGTTGCCAACAGGTCTTATGTGCAGCATGCCCTGGAGTGTCTTCAGCCGAAAGTTTTTAACTGGTGTGATGCAGTACTGGTTCAGATGAAAATCCAGTTGACCAAAGTAAAGGACGGGAAGCTGAAGAATTTTGGTTTTGGTTCAGTTCTGACTGCCTTCGCTTTGGAGAAGATACCACTGATGCAACCTCAGTACATTGCACTCGACTTGCCTTCTCCCACTGAGCCACGCATGCAGAGGTGGGTTGACCACATGTCCAGACATGCAGGTCAATCTCAGATTACCTTTACTGACACCTTCTTTAGGTGGTTCGAGCGGCAGGATATGGCCTTTTCCGAGTATCCATATATTGGCATGGATTTCCGAGGTGATCCGGATTTGGTGCTACCGGATGGCGAGCAGTGGGGCGATCTTGGTAAAATCTTGACCTTATCACTGTTTACTGTTTCTTTATTTATAATGTCCTTGTGCTTTACTCTATCAAGACTCTAATCAAACTCATGTGTGCATGCAGATGTTGGTCCTGTCCGTCCAGCAGTTCGTCCGAGAGCTCCGGCCGCTGCCCCAGTAGGGGAGGCTCCTAGGAGAGCTATTCTCCGCGACCTTGACTTGGCCGAGACTCTAGCAGCTGTGCAGGAACAGGTCGAGGGTCTTACCCTTGGGATTCCGGATGTACGGATCGACGAGTTGCCCTTACGATTGCAGCGACATACTGCTGGTGTTCCTAGACGATGGACTCGTCTTCTGCGCATGATTGCACAGGCCGTGGCATGTTATCATGAGCATCACTAGGCTAGGGTGCCCCCCAGCCATTTTTGAGTTTTGGGGTCATATGACCGATTTTGTCTTGGTTACAGAACATTATATGTAAACCTTAAACAGTTATATATATTTTTGATTTTCGGTGTTTATTCTAGTTTTTATGTGATCCATGTATGAAACATCGACGATGCTTCTCTTTTTATCAATTTTGCAAATGTCTATCTAACACATAGTTTGCTAATGAGTCGGTTAATGTGTTTAAGTTTCTGGAAATGTGTTGATATTGGATAAAATCAAACTGTCTTTCCAAGATTTTAACCCTTAGGAACTTGCGATAAATAGCTGGATTTCGGACAGAGTAGGTACCATTGAGTTGTAGTACCACGAGCTGTGAGTCTAACCTGACGACTAGCCGGCGTATGCCATGGGTGATGGCATCAGAGAGGAGCTCTATCAACGCGCTATACTCAGCGATGTTATTCATTGATTGACCAATACATACCCCCCTGAAACTCACTAACTCGCCGCTTGGGTCAAAAATGGCCCATGCTGTAGAGGATAGGTTCCTCGAACTACGACTCGCTCCGTCGGCATATCCAACCCACGGTTCCAATGGATTTGACATCTGCAATAAGTGTAAAAAGAGGATTACTTAAACCGAAACAAACGCTTTAGCGAAAACAAAAATGTAACAAAAGCATACGGGTTACTATTAGGCATAGTAACGCTTAAGGTACAACCCGTTGCGGGGTTGCGCCAGTGGAATCCCATCATAATCTACCAACTCGTAGGCTCCTTTTGCTAATACTCTCTTAACAATATAAGGGCCCATCCATAAGGACTTAAATTTCCCAGCTCCCAATTTGTCGGATTCTTGGTCATAAAGTAAGACCAAATCACCTTCTGAGAAGACGCGAGGTTTGACATTTTTGTCGAACTGCGCCTTGACTCGTTTCTTATGGGCTTCGTTAGCCAAAGCGGCATCACGACGGGTTTCATCCAACTGGATTAATTCCAAGAAACGAGCCTCTTCTTCCGAAGTTCCGGGGAGGAGATCAATTGCGAGTTTAAGGGACGAAATTTCACACTGGATTGGTAGGATCGCCTCCAGGCCATACACCAGTTGAAACGGTGTGAACCCAGTGGCATTCCTTACCGATGTTCGGTAGGCCCACAAAGCCGAGTACAGGATCAAATGCCATCTTCTTTTGTGAATTCCCACCATCCTTTGCAGCATGCGCTTCAGGACCTTGTTGATTGCTTCAACTTGTCCGTTAGCTTGCGGATAGTACGGGGTAGAGCTGTCGTGGGACAATCCTAGTTTGGCAGTTAATTCAACCATCATGTGATTGTGAAAATGCGATCCATGATCTGTTACTATGGCCTGTGGTACGCCGAATCTGGCGACTACATGATTGAAAAAGAATAGGGCTGTTGTTTCACCAGTATTATCCAATGTAGGCATCGCCTCAGCCCATTTGGTAAAATAGTCAATTGCGACTATAATATACCCATGCCCCCCGGTCGAGGTGGGGTTACATTGCATGAAATCGATGCCCCATTTGGCGAAGGGCCCTACAACTATTATTGGCTGTAAAGGAGCGGGGGGTCTTCTGGTTTTGCTATCAAAAATCTGACAAGCATGGCAACTTCTAACTGCGGTTATGCAATCTTTGAACATGGTTGGCCAGAAGTATCCTGCTCGTAAGATTTTTGTGTTGTAGCATATCCAGATTGATGCCCCCCACAGGTGCCTGAATGACATTCATTCAGGGCTTTTTCGGCCTCCTCATGGGTGAGACACCTTCTCAGAACCGTATCGACACCACGACGATAAAGCGTATCACCGACGATCATGTAGTCTTTTGCTTGGTATCGAATGCGTTTTTGTTCTGAGTGAGAGGTGTCTGGCCGAAACTTTTGGGTTTGGAGATAAACTATTATATCTCCATACCACTCATCTCTTGCTGATATCAGAAACAAACTTTTGTCCACGATCGATTCTTTGGACGTTTCATCGTTGGACGATGATGGGAGATCACATAATAATTCTGCGAAAACTAAAGCTTTCTTTGATTTGGATTTCACAAATTCCAGATCAAACTCTTGAAGGATAGCTATTCATTTTGAATATTTGCCCCCAAGCAACTGTCGCGACAGTATATAAGTCATGGGGTTGCAATCTGACAATACGGTGGTCTTCCTGAAGAGGACATAATGGTGAAATCTTTGTATCGCTTGAACAACAGCAAGTGCTAGCTTTTCAACATGAGAATATTTACTTTCTGTATCATTTAAGTTTTTACTTAAATAATATATAGGGTGTTCAATCCCGTCGACTTCTTGAACTAAAACCATTGCAATGGTCGTATCCGCTGCAGCCAGATACAGGTTAAAGTCTCTTTGATAGTCCGGGGCGTACATTAATGATGCTCTTACTAGCGCTTCTTTCAAAGTATCAAAGGAAGCTTGCGCAACCTGGTCCCAGACAAAAGGTACATCCTTTTTCAAGAGACGGGTATAACCTTTAGCAAGTTCTGCGTAATTTGGAATGAACCTCCTCAGAAAGTTTGCTTTCCCTTGGAGTTTCTGAATCTGAAGCAAGTTCGAAGGTGGAGGCAAATTAATGATTGCCTGCACCTTGCAAGGGTCGAGACGAATCCCATCCTTGGAGACTATAAAGCCGAGTAAACGACCAGAACCGACGCAAAACACACATTTGTGTGGATTGAGTCTAATCTTGTAGTGTTGGCAACGCAGAAATATCGCTCTTAAATGTTGCGGATGATCAGTCCGCTTTTGCGAATGAGCCGGAAGATCGTCGAGATAAGGTTGAACGATGTTCTTGATGTCATGGAAAGCATAATTCATTGCTCTCTGAAACGTCGCCCCTGCATTCTTTAAACCAAAGGGTAATTTTCGATAAGCGAACATGCCCCACGGACAAATAAATGTAGTCTTTGACTGGTCCTGTGGGCGGATATTTATCTGATTATACCCAGAAAATCCGTCCATAAAAGAAAAGATTTCACATCCGGCGCATTCATCAATTATCTGGTCGATGAAGGGTGTAGGGTAGTTGTCCTTTGGACAAGCTTGATTCACATCCCTATAGTCGACGCACACTCGTATTGTTCCCTGTTTTTTCATCACGAGGACAATATTCGATACCCAATCGGTCAGAGGAACTGGATAGACAAAACCAGCATGGAGGAGTTTCTCAACTTCTGCATTAATGGCAGCGGCTTTCTTGGGGTGCACCTGCCGAAGCCGTTGTCTTACTGGTTTGACATCAGGATACATCTTAATTTCATGTTCAACGATACTCGAGTCAATGCCTGGCATTTCATCATATGACCAAGCAAAGACATCTCTAAATTTGCGGAAAAGAGCTTTATATATTTCCTGTTCTGAAGGGGAACAACCTTTGCCGACATAAATATTCTCTACAATGTCTGTTTTGGTCGAGATATTTATGGCTATAGTCTCTTCTATATTGGATAGGTTTCTCTCGGAATCCACCGTATTTACAGTATTTGTTAGGAATTCAAATACTGAAGGGTGATACAGGTCGCCTAGAGTATCTTCCTGAGGAAGGGAACGATGGTGGTTATCATCCCATGGTGCCCCCTCAATCAACATTGACTGCAGGATTCCTTCGTCACTTGCATGCACTCGTGACCAAGGATCCAAAGGGGTACCACATTCTCCTGACCTGTCTACCCAAACGCTTGACGAGCGTTGATTTGGGCTCGCCTCCCATGCCTGAAACATTGATTGCTACAATATTTCGATTGGGCTCGGGTGCAACACCATTGCACGATCCATGATGACTTTGTCTTTTGCGACTTTCGTGGAAGATATCATGTTGCAGGTTGCTACCAACGGTACATTCCCTATGTACATAGGATTCGGTAGCGAGAAAGTCCCCATCATCGTGGGGTCTTTCAGTAGGCCTACTCCGATATCTTGGATTGAATGGTCGTTCTCATGGATCATGGGAATGCTTCCCGTAACTTGTGAACCATTAAGGAGGAAGTTCTGTTGGTCGACGACCGTAATCCCTCCTTCAAACGGGAATGCGATCTTCCTAAAATAAGTCGACACGACAGCTGCCATGGCATAAATCCATGGTCTTCCCAGTAGGATGTTGTAATCCAGATTTCCATCTATGACTTCAACATCAATCTCTACTGTTTTTCCACCTAGTTCAATCTTCAAGTTACTTAGAATACCGTAAGGGGTATATGTCCTACCGTCGAATGCTTTTAGTGTTGTCGAAGATCTTGACAAGGTTGGCGACCCTAATGTTTTCCAGCAACTCATCGACATAATACATGTAGATGCCCCCTCATCAATAATTGTTCGATGAACAGTTTTGTTGAGGGATTTCACTTGAATAAGGAAAGCTAGTTGAGCTGGTAACTGAGGGTCATATCCTTTGTGATCAAAGGACACAAGATTGGAATCCTTAGGATCAACCCCCCCTATTGCCGATAACAACGCTTGCCTTTGGGATGGACAGTTTTGTAGTACTTCTAGAGTCGACATAGCGGATGGCGATTGGGCCAAATCTTCTACTATGTTATAATGCTGCGCCGCTCTGGCGCGAGGATTAAAGGTCGACTTGTGTACTACACCCTTAGGCGTTTTTATTGTTAACTCTGGCATTATGGGTGGGACAACTTCTGTCGAAGTCGTTGTCGAACTACTAGGTTGATCTTTACCTTTTTCGTTTGACAGTTGCGGATTCCCGTAATCTTTGTTCCTTGTCGAAATCAAAGCATCATTCTGCTGCTTGGAGATCGATAACATTAGCACTTGTGATGGGGAAGCATTTCCACTATCAACTATATTTTGACCTGGATTGGGAAATGGATCTGTCAACACAGCTGGGTCCTTTGGACTTTTAAAGAATCTCTTGAGCTCAGCTTTGTATGGACAATCTGTTGTCTTGTGATCTTCGTCACATATCATACAAGGCCATTTCTTTTTCCCTTTCTCAGGAGGGTTTGAAGAAGTTTTTTCAGGTGACTGATCGTCCTGTTGCTTCTTCTTCCCTTTGTTTTGCTTCTTCTTGCTTCCTGGTTGATTGGTTTCTTTGCCTTTATCTGCTGATATGGCATTTACTTCCGAAGCAAGAATCTCTTCATGGGCATTTTGATCTGAAGTCTTACGGGCTTTCTGGGATGAAGCCTTTTTCGATTTCGCGCTTGCAGTGCCAATCACGCCATCTCCGGCATGAGAGTCAATATTCGATTTAGGAGGTGGAGGAATTGAAAATTCAGGTCTAGGGGCGTCAGGTATTTTTTCGTAGAGCGTGCCAGACTGAGTATATACTAAGTCTAAATATTGAGCACGAGCGATGACTTGCTCCTCTGTTACGACTCCCCCCTTGGCCACATCTTCCGTTATAGCCGGAAGTAATGACTTTATAAACCATTCAGCTAATAGCTGATCAGGAACGTATGTTTTCACCATCCTACGACGGCGACGCCACTCATGTATATGATCCGATATGTGAGTAGCTGTCGTCTGTTTGAAGTTGGTCAGTATCTCGGTTCCTGTTTCATACCTGATTGGTAATTGAAAATGGGTTAAGAAAGTCGTGGCTAAGGAGCTGAAATTGTCGAAAGAGGCTCTTGGAAATTCTATATACCATTTGGCCGCCGGACCTGTCAATGTCCTCTGGAAGAGGCGAAGTCTTATCGAATCATCGTTTAGAGTGTTCGACGAACACCACAGATGAAAAGCCATGACGTGATTCGACGGGTCTTCACCTGGATTTCCATTGAATTTAGGAATGTCCTAAGGGAGTTTGTGGGGAATCGCTGGCCACCAAGGGGCATAAGCAATCGGATCGTTTGTCAACCGATGTAAATCGGGTAACTCTAGAGTTGCTACGAATGGCAGCTGTTGACTCAGATTAGGCGAAGCGTACCCAGGATACGATGGGATCGCCTGAGCAGTTGGTCTTTGCATACCGGCATAATGTACTTGGTGCTGGTATGATTGATACGGTTGGTGGACTACCCCACTGTAAAGTGGTTGGTTTGGACCGTTTTGTATGTACGGTTGCCCACTGTTCGCAAAAATCTGCTGCTCGGTACCTTGGTACACTTGCTGGAATTGCGGTTGTTGATACTGCACCAACCATGGTTGTGACGCCATGGGTTGTTGTGCTATACTAACCACTGGACCAAGATGAGGGGTAATGGTACCCGTTTGTGCTTGTGCCGCCCCGCCAGTTGGCGATTGTGGTTGAGTTGCAGGGTCAAAGGGCTGTTGCATTACAACCTGAGGAAACTGAGGTTGACATACAACAGGCATCGTTTGAACTTGCGACACGGTTACAATCGCTGGTGTCGTCGGGATGTTCGTCACAGGCATTTGTTGTTGCATAGAATACACAACTCTTGGTTGCTGGGGTAGCATAGGTATCCAACCACTTGTAGTTATTCCAGTATAACCTGAATACGGTTGTGAACTCCCGTATGGGTAACCTCCCGGAGGGGGTAACGAAAAAGCATATTGCCCCCCATACGGTGGTGGTCCGGAACTGAAAGGATTTATCAAACCTTGAGGACCGGATTGCCCAAACTGATTTCTGAAAGGATCAATTTGTTGAGTTCCAACATAGGAGTTACCAGGTATTATCCCGGGAGAACAAACAGGAACAGACCATATTGTCATCATGGCCCCCGAAGGGGCTCCCCCCAGTTGTTGAGAGCTGGGGACAGATGGTATGCCGGCGAACATTGTCGAAGTGACTGCAGGGGGTTTTGCTCTCGCTGTGTCATTTGGCACAGTCCTAGATGTTGACGGTTGTTCAGACATTTTGAGTCTATCCAGTAGATTGCCTAGTGATTCTTCAGGAACCTCCCTAGGTGATAGGCTAGCTTCTAATGCAGAAGGAAATAGAGTGATCCCTGCTCCAAAATGGGTTGGAGTAGTTGCTTGCGGATCTTCTACAATTTCCTCTATTGCGATCAGACCAGGTGGAAGAGGAAGACCGTCAGGTCCGTAAAATATTTCTGGTGCCGAAGAAGGGGTTGTTTCGACAGCGACAGTTGTTTGAGGAGCAAGACTCTCTGAACCGATCACCGATGGAACTGATTCAGTAACACAAGTATTTGCTCTCAGACTAGGATCAGTGTTACCGTCCTTCTGGGGCTGTTGAACTTCTTCAATATGGGCAGGGTTTCCAGAAATGTTTGGAATAACCGGAACCTCAGATGTCGTTGGAACACTTGTTCTAACTTTGACAGGTGATTTGGAACCGGTTGAACGAGTTCGCTTTGCCCGGGTTGTTTTCGATTCCGGAGACAAAGACGGTTGACTCGTAAGCTTCCGCGAACGACGGGTCATCGATTGACTTTCTTCCACGATTGCGGATTACTTGATCAACCAACAATACACAGGGTAAAATGTGTTTTCGAATTGAATTAATTTTAGACGCTTTTTAAAGACACAACTTGCTTTTTCACTTTTTAAGAGTCGAGAAAAAGCTAAAGATGACTCTAGTCTCCTTCGATGTATTAACGAGCCCGAAGTGACAAATGCTCGGATGGACTTTTTCAGTTATAGAGTTTGAAAAAGGCCATAAGAAACTACTCTGGAGTTCTAGGCAGAGGGTGTGCCAAACCTTTCGCGAAACCACAGAATATGTTTTACGGTACGAGTGGTCGATCTTCGTGAATGCTGTGTTCACTGCATCGCGATCAGTAGGGCGGCCGACACGGCTTCCTATGGATAAAGGCTTTGTTCCTATAGGGGTCTCCCAATATACGCGACGGTACGCGGGAGCACAAGTCCGTATTAGTGCTATCGTCCCTCAGGAGGAATCACCCACCTTCGTAGAGATCGACAGTCACTATGTTTAACGACGCCGGAACACGTCTCTACCTAGACCTCTACTGTGTTTCGTTATGTTTCAAAGCGTTGTTATGTAAATTCAGTTCGTTTTAGGTTGATCTTGCTTAGCAGTTTTCCTTTATGGATCACCACGTGATGTATGATACAACTCCTAAATGCAGTCTAAGAATGATAAGCAAGCTTTTTCAATTCTTTCAACTTATGAAAATCTTAACTACTGAGGGAAAAGAAAGACATCATCTTTTCAAACAGATCATAGAGCACACACTGATGCACTTTCCTAAATCGACATGCAAACTGTCAAAATGCACATGCACAATGCAAGTATTTCTTTTCTTCTTCCTTAATGTTGATGTATTACAAAAAGAAAGCTGTTGTATGATTTCGAATTCAATTTCAAGCGAAAGCAAACAAGCTTTTGTCCAATAATCAAAAGAACACCTTAAGATTCACTTGTTTCAACACAAGAAATACTAAAATCCGAACCATATAACGAAAGCAAATGCTCAAGCAGCTATGAACAGCAATAAACTAGCTCTTAGAATCACAACGACACTTTATCACAGGTCTAGATCCAAGAGGCCACAGCAAGACTAGTTCACTTTCGCTACGGGAAACTGTGAATGAAAGTAAGAAATACAATAAGAACAATCACGGTTTCTTCACACAACTGAGGCGGAATGATGGCAAAGAAAGATAGTTTCAGATGGGTATACAGGTTGACAACAGGCTGCAAAAACAATACTGAAAACTGGGCAACAGAAGGCAGGGAACTCCAGTTGCACAATGCAAAACTGGTTCAGCGCAGGTAAAACACTGTCAGTTTCACATTCAGCGCAGGTAGCCCCTTCGGGACCTGCGTTACAGCGCAGGTAGCCTTCACTGCAGCTGCACTGAAGAGAAAACTCTCGTCTCTCTTTGGTTCCGGGTCACAGATTGCTCAAAAATCAACTGTTTTAGGCCAAATCAGAGGCTATCAACCAGGTATACACTAGAGGATGATTAAAGGAAGATGAACACTATCACAAAGAGCTAATAAGAGTCCTTGTGGATCAGCTCTTCAAATCATAAACACGCCCAGCACTGAGCTAGAGTAGCTGCCCTCTACTTTGCCTTCGAAGGATTCGAATGCAGTTCGGTTCGGTACTCCCTTTGTTTAGGAAATGAATAGCAAGAAACACAAGCTACCAACAAGACACGATCCCCAGTGGAGTCGCCAGTCTGTTGTGGGGAAAAGTATCCAACACGGAATGACCCTATCCCACTCTAAGGGTGATAGTTCCTTAGCAACAGTCAAAGCAAAGCTATCTAAGGTTACTTCTTTATGACATGCAAAAGAGGAAAGGAAGAGATCCACTTACCGATGTCTTGCGCAAATGGTCGATCCAATCTTCTCTCTTTGCTGCTTGCTCCCAGCTCCTTGTCTTCTCACGGGCCTAGCTACACAAGATCTTGCGAACAAGACGAGAAAAGGAAACTACAAGAAGCATGCATTCATAATTGACTCAAGGATTAGCATAAATCAAATACGCAAGTAAGACAATACATCATTGAAACACATGCGAATAGAAGAACCTCAAATGCTTTATTAATGGAAGAAAGTAAGGTTCAGGCGGTGATACAACCATAAGAGGCCCAATCCAGCATCACCTTCCCGACGGAAAGAAATCTCCTCTTCACCTCCCTCAAGCAATCACCCAATACTCTCAACTGTAAACCAACAGCAATTCTTTGCACAAAATTCCGGCCTCTAGATCCCATGGGATGAGATCCTTATATAGAGTTTTGGAGTGAAGATAAGTCAGCTTGATGTGTGACTGTTGTCCTCTTCAACCCCAGTTGTTTTTCAGTTCTTGAGTCCACTTGGAGATTCTACCTTCCACTCGGAGTTTTAGAACCTCTTACTCTTCACTTAGGCGAATCTTTTGATCCAAGTGTCATTTTGGAAGCTTCCTGGGCACTGACACATTGAGGAAAGATTCCTCCACATGTCCAAACTCGCTCAGCGCAGGTAGCCTTTGATGAAGTTGACATTCAGCGCAGGTACACCATGGAGCAGTTGACATTCAGCGCAGATGCTCAGTGGAGCAGTTGCTTTGATCCAAAATTGACCTGTTTTTGAGTGTTTTTCAGTGGAGAACTGATCTGAAGTGCTGTGGTTTGCTGACCTTGTTCCTCTAGGGGTAGGAACAACATGTTTAGGGACTTTGGATCCCTCAGATTATTGACATTTCATGCTCTATGTTGTAAGGCACAAAAATGTCTATAACACTATTATTGGCCCAGTCTTCATCAAGATGTGAAAAAGTACATTAGTGAGTGTGATCGGTGCCAGTGGACGGGAAAGCCTACTCCAAGAGATGAAATTCCCCTATAGCCTCAAAACACATATTTCATTAAAATTGGATTTTTTTTATTACAAGGACTTCACTAGAATTGTGTTTTTTGGTTATTTTGAAATTCTAGATCCACTACATAATTCCAAATTTAATGAAATATGTGTTTCAAGTGATTTTTGAACCATTTGACAAGTGGGGCATGGACTTCATTGGGCCTATCAACCCTCCTTCAAAGCAAATATAGTACATTATTGTGTGCACTGATTATTTGGCTAAGTGGGCTGAAACCAAGGCAATTAAAGCGGCAATAAAAGAGAAGGTGGTTGAGTTCCTAAGGGAGAATGTATTCTACAAATTTGGGTACCTTAGAGAGCTACTGATAGACCAAGGCAGATAGTTTACCTCCAACATGATTGAAGAACTGCTCAGCCATCACAAAATCAAGCATAAGACCTCCACTCACTATCATCCACAAGCTAATGGGCAAGTGGAGGTGACCAATAGGGCACTGGAGGGCATCTTAACCAAGGTAGTGAGAACCAACAGGAAGGATTGGGCAGAGAGACTAGTTGAGGCCACCTGGGCCTATAATGCCACATGGAAGACCACTACTAGATTTACACCCTATGAGCTGGTCTATGGGAAAAAGGCTTTGACGTCCATTGAGTTTGAATATAACACATTGTGGATGGTAGCCCAACTAGATTTGGATCTCAGTCATGCACAGAAACAAAGATTGCTCCAATTGAATGGCTTGGATGAATTCAAAATGCAGGCCCTCCTACATACAGAGATAGTTCAGCTTCAAGGGAAGATTTGGCATGATAAACATATTAAGGAGAAGCAATTTCAAGAGGGCGATTGGGCATTGTTATATGATTCTAGGTATAGATACTTCAAGGGCAAGATAAGGACAAGATGGATTGAACCTTATGTGGTGGAGAGATGACATGATAATGGTTCAGTGCAAATCAGAACTATAGACAAAGAATCCATTCCATTTCTTTTCAATGGACACCGATTGAAAATGTACATGTGGTCTTTATCAAAGCAAGAGTTCATTGACAATATCAATAAAATGGTGATGATGGTAGAGCAAGTTCCAGCTCCTCCCTCATCAGGTCACTGAAAAAAGAGAAAAGAATAAGGACTCAACTGAAAACATCCATGAGGTTCCTGAGTCCCATCTTTGGGTTGAAAACCTCATGAGGCGGCCCAATGATGAAAAAAAAATAATAAGAATATCCCTGGGTGACAACCTTCCTTGAGGCAACCAGGGAAAACTTCTAGGGTGAAAACCTCTCTAAGGAAATCTGGGTGTTTAAAAAAAAAAAAAACAGAGAGAGATAGGAAAAGATATAATTTTTTTTTGCAGGTGGGCAAGAAAGGTAGTCGAGCAAAAAGGGGATCCAAAGGGAACCATGCCTGACACATATCCATCTCCTCCACTCATTAACATGCATCCCTCCATCATTTCTATAATTTTTCCACTCCATTGCTTTAATTTATGTGAAGACTATGTTTTCTACCGGATCCCTTGTATTCCTACAAGATCCCCTGAAAACCTACACGATGATCCTGTAGAATTACAGTGGCCCAAAAAACCTACAAGAAGCAATCCAATGGAACATGGTAGGTTTGTTAGGTCTCTAAAATCCATCCTAGACATGATCTAACACCTCACCTCATCTATTATCATCATCCCTCCACTCACCATTCAAAACAAAAAGAGATAAGTTTCTATCAGTTATGAAAAAAAAATAGACGAGAGTAAGAGTGTTACCTGAATGGCCCTTGCTCCACACACACTCCTACTCCCTCTGTCCATTCATTACACCATCCTCATAGCCCTAGCCAGTGACATGATTAAGGAATTCTGAGGGAGAAGTAGCTACAGGACATGCTGTAGGAAATCCTATAGCAGCCTATCCCACAGAATGTCAATCATCAGCTACAGGTCTTCACTAGGATGATCCAAGAGCTCCACAATAGTAACAACATCTGATCTTCAGTCACAGATAGCTACAAAAGCTAAGAAACCATTAGCAGATAGTAAGAGGAGGAAGAAGAATGACCATGCAGCAAAAAAATAACATAGCACCTTTGATCTTCGACAACTATAGCATGGCATCAAAACTATATGTAAGTATTCGGCTCACTCAATCATATGCATCATTTTATCAAAATTTGTAAAGGTTACGAGATAGTTGGTTTATAGGTGAAAAGGTAGGCAATTGACTTGGCCACCTTCGTTCAGTCAACACATGCAAAATCAGGTGTCCCCTCACATGTGGCTGCAGTCAACTCAAAGACAAAGGAGGAGTAGGACAATAAGTGGTTAACTATGGATCTATGAAGTGGGAGCTAATTACAAGGAGTGAAAAATGATGAGGTGGTAGTGGGGACAAACTATCCAAACATTGCAATGTACCTCCGTTGTCAACACACCACCTCACCCTGAAACACCATAAAGGGAAATAAAACATCATTTTCATGCATTCATGCATTCCACCTCCTCAAACTCCCTCACTCAAATCGCTCTCACAACCCTAGCCATCCACCGGAAGCAAGGATCCATTGTTCTACAATAGAATTTATACAGGTGCATACACAGGAATTCCTACAGGAAGAGTTTACAAGATCAGTCTACAAGATACACAAAGACAGTCTACAGGATAAAGAGAGAAGAGATCAAGAGGGGATATCATGGGAATTTTCCATTGCCTCCATTCTAAAGAGGTATGCTATAAAAATCCATCCCCATTTACAAGCAAATGAACTAGAAATGCTCTAAAATCTAGTGAATTTAGCAACTGTGGAGGTGAATTACACACATAGTAAGCTCTGTTTTCCTCCTGAATTTAAAAATTTTATGTCAACCCTCTCATTTTATCCTCAAGCCTCACAATTAATATCATAGGACAGTTTAATAGGAGAGAACCCACAAACACTGTGAGGATACAACAACACCCCCAAGTGCTTGAAATCTTTACAAGACACAACTGGATGGGGTTTTTCCAAAAATTCACAGGGTATGATGATGAGATGGCTCAAGAATTTTCTCATTCCCTCACCCCATATAGCAAAATCCATGCCACTGTTTTAGTTATAGGCCTCACTATAGATCTCACACCAAAGCTCATCAGTAGGGTCACCACACTTCCCCTAGGAATTCCATGGAGAAAAGAAGACAAAGGAGCCAGTCAGGTGGAGAAAAGGAAATTCTTTTTAGAAGGTAAAGAACCCACAGAGGATAAAAATGGGGTAAGGACAGACAGTCTACCATACCCATGGAGTGAAGTAGGCTACCAACTCATCAAATATATGTCATGTGAGGGTAGATATAGTGTTGTTTATGGCTACCATTTTAGGATCCTTGAAGAATTAATATTTGGGGTAGAAACACCAGTTCACCAAAGACTCAACATACCCTATTTCTTGATGCAATCACTCATAGACTCTAGCAACAGAATTCCCAACAATTGGCTCACCATGTGTTTATCAGGATCCTCATTGAGGATGCCCTCAAAAACATCAAAATCCCTATAACATGTTCAGTCTTCAGAGACTTTCCAGTAGAGGATGACATCAAAACCCTCACTTATGATGTTAGTCCTTCTGTTAGTGAGGAGGAGGTAAAATAGGAAGAAGAAGATACAGAGTTAGATAAGGATGAGATGGATGAAGAAGAAGAAGCTGACACAAAGGAACATAAGGAAGCATAAGAAGAATATGGAGAATAGAAGGAGGATGATGATGAGACAGAGGAGGAAACTATGGAAGAAACTGATGGGGACGAGGAAGAACGGGAAGTGGAAGGAGATAAGAAAAACAAAGAGGAAGAAGGCATTGAAATAGAAAATGATGAACATAAAGAGGAGTCACCTAGGGTGTCTCTAGAGGCTACTGAGAGGGAGGCAGCAGCTTCCCTCACTGCTCTTAGCACCCCAGTCAAGCAAAAATGGAAAAGAATGAGGCAAGCCCCACTATATTTCAGAATAAGAAAGATCATAAGAATCAAACAAGGGAAGCCACAAATATCAACAAAAATTCCTATTGAGATTGAAGATTTCCCTACAACAAGAGACAAAATGCCTTCCCCTAAGTCGCCAATCACCTATGTAAGGAGGTCTAGTACCAAATCAACTTCCTTAAAGGGTAAGGCCATCCTACAGGATCCATAACAAAACCTACAGGAAGCAAAAACAATCCTACAAGATACTCTACAAAGACTACAAGAAGCACAAAAATTGAAAGGCAAGGTATGCGAGCAGCAAGAAACAAAATAAGAAGACCCTACAACAAAGGAACCAAGCCCCCAACCTAGCCTATAATCCTACTACCGTTTAGTGAAAGAGGCAGGGTGATACCTCAAAAATTCGCCATCCCATTGTTTTTGGAACTTGAGAAGGAGAGGGCCAAAACCCACCGATGGATGAAAATCATCAAGTCAAAAGAGGTGGAAGACATTGGGAACATGGAAGGGGAGCTCAAAGAAATGGGCAAAGAGCTAAGTGGCTTAAGGGATAGAGAAGCAATAATGAGAGATCAACTTGAGAGGGAAAATGCATGGCTGAGGAGACAGCTGCAGGAAAGGGAGAAACAACTAGAATGTATGGTTAGCCTCTCCTTGGAGTCCATCTAGTGTAGGATTCCAGCTAAATCCTATGCTCTTTACCTCAATGAACAATTGTTGCAATTTCATATTAAAACACTAGCACAAAGGGGCACCATGCCATTTCAGGACTACAGGCAGTTTATTGATCTTTGTGATCAAAGTACACTAGAGGATAGGGCCAAAATGGCTGAGATTTACTGGCACAACATGGACCTCACAGACATGAATGTTTGGGACCCTAATTCCAAGCTAGGAGATCTACAATTAATGGCTTTGGAATCATGGATGAACCATGAGGAGTCAAGGGTTGCAGAGATGAAAAGAATATTGGCCAGAGAGAAAAATGAACCTATTTTCATTAGAGTTGAACAATCAAATCCCATGCCCCTAATTATCACCCATAATTTGATTACAAATGATCCTCAGTTGCCACCTAGATATCTTGTTGCCCAAGAGAAATTAATTTCACATTTTGAGGATATCTTTAGGCTGCTAGGAGATGATAGTATACATACCTGCCTAAGGAGATGGAACACATTGCCACACAACTTGAATATCAGAGAATATCACTCCCCTCAAAAATTGAGAGAGGCACTCAACGGGACACCTATGTATAGGTAGTCAATGCAAAGGATGAAGGTCAATTGGATAGGCCTAAGACTGAGTCCAACACTACTCCTAGGGATGCTAGAAGGTAGAAAAGAAGAAGAGGAAAAGAGGCAGTGGTAAGAGGTAGAAAAGAAAGTAGGCTTCTATGAACAAGAAGAAGAGACCACGACAAAGGCATGGGATGTCAGAGAGGCTACCAGAACCATGAGGGACATGGACATTGGCTAAGTTTCTCAGAGGATGAGCAACACTTTCAGTAGGAAGTTGATGATGAGCCTCATCATTGGGTAATTATATGGGCCTTAATTTACCTCCTAGCCTAGTCAAACCAACTATTCTCACTACTTATTACATACTTTTGATTATATTTTGTTTATGAGATGAGTCAGAGTTGGATATTTTGCTTTATGGTCTAATGTGTATTTAAAGCAAGATTAAAGGATAAAAGCAAGGAATTTTGGCAAATACCTTGGTCAAAACTCGAATAGGACAAGGGATAGGAATTATAGGAGGTAAATCCTCCTCATTTGCTACCCCTCCATTTGAATATTCCTCCATTATCTCGGAGTGCAAACAACCAAATCATGAGGACTAGAAGGCAGTTGAGCAAGTGAAAGACAAAGCACTAGTTTATCTCTAGTTTGGGAGTGGAGCATCCCTAATTTTAATGGATTCGATGGAGACTTTAGATATATAAGTAGAATGGCCTAGGACCTCAGTAGGATTCGGATTTTTTTTTGTAAAAACTCTTACGCTACTTTTGAGATACAAGACTTGTGACAGTTTTTGATGTAATCAATTATTTTGATAATAAGAATGAGTTTTTTTTTTTGAGCCAGCACTGAGTTAGCTCAAGGGTTGAAGCTCTTGGGTTAGGTCCCAACCCTAGTAGCGAAGGCTCCTCTTTATTGTACATGTATATTAGCATAGATTCATAGTTTGATTGTTCATTTGCTTAAGTAGTTGCATTTCCATTACAACAGTGTAGATTAGATTGGTTGTACTTATTTTTCTTCCATTTGTTCCTTCTTTCAATTAGCAGGTTAGCAAGGAGAAAAAGGATCACCACAAGGTTGTCAGCAAGTGCCTTGGCCTCACTTCCTCCCTCTGGGACCATGACTTGAGGAAGAGACCCTTCAATAGTCCCAAAAAATAGATTTCTAGTTCTTGCATGAGCTTTGGTGTTTGTTGTCTTGATTCAACATTTGGTTCATTTCATTGTCATATTTTTCCATTACTATATTTTTGTAATAAGATCTCACTCATGTTCTCATTTCCTTCAACACTTTCTTCATGCATAATATGGGCAATTGATTCATACTTTTCTAGTTTATGAAGATGTATCTTGTTGCATAGTTCTCGAAAGACACACTCAATTTAAGAACTGCAGGTACTTCAAGAGGAGGTATATACTTCATCCCCAGCATCCATCTTCCACCTCATCAACCTTAACCATCTCCTGTTCCACCATCACCCTCACTAGTTTTTGTCCTTTTTTATTGAAATTCCCCTAGACACATTGAGTGAATCTAGCTATCTCTTCTCTTGGATATTAACCCATGAGTGTTCCTAGACCTTCTAACACCCTATCCCACTCATCACACACCCTTTCCAAGCTTCCCACCACCTCCAACACCTCACAATTTTCTCTTGGTTGTATCCTGTAGGTTTCCTATAATTCCTACTGGATCATGTTGTAGGTTTCTAGTACATCTTGTAGGTTTTCCTGAAACGGCTTGTTTTGAGGCCGAATTGATGGGGAACATCTAGGAAGTCAAAAAAATCCTCCTATGACCCTTCAACTCCATCCAATCACTCCATAAACCTTCTAGCCATCCTCAACCACCTTCCATCCACCTATTACATCCACCAGAATAATTAAATTTCATGATTGATTTAAAAACAAAAAAACAAAAAAATGAAAACAGGTTTATTTTAGTTTTCTTGCTCACACATTAGTATGGTTTGATGCTCTTTAATTCTATAACTTAGATAGAAGCATTAAGTTAGTTTTGATTTAGCAATTCTACTTAGCATAAATGTTTAAATGGTTAATTAGGATATGGTGTGATTCAGCATTGCATGTTGTTTTGCTCATTACTACAGTAGAGTAGCTCCCTTAGAATAGATTTTCTCTTCTTCCATCAAAGAATCAAGATTCTTCTGACTCTATAAAAGTTTGGCTTGGAACCCCTGGGGTCTCTCGCTGGATGAACAATGACAATAGGTAGGACCTTCACTTTTACTTATGCATATAGCACTGTCACTCCAAGTTTGTATGAACCCTAAGTTGATAAGTAAATCTAGTAGCCCAAGAGTTGCAACATCCTTGCTACAATATTGGCGCTCATCACATCCTGGTTGACCTCTTGTATTTCTCTTCATAATCCAGCCTTTGAGATCTATAAAAACTCACCTATCTTGCCTTGTAGACACTAATTTTAGAACTTGATTCAGTCTTGTTTGTCTGGCATTTGACCCCATAACCCAATGGTAAAAGCAACCCTCTATTCTTCTAAGTGATCCCACCACCAAAATTCAAATCAAAACCCAAGTACAATCATAACTAGCATAAAATCAATTAACTAAAACAAAGTTAAATCATAAAGAGAGAGCCCTGTTTGAGAATTAGGAAGGCTAGATCCTAATCTCCAAAGTTGGTTTGTGGTTACCTCTGAACATTTCTTTCTCTAACAACTTCTAAAGAAATTTTGGAGTGTAACATAAATGGCGACCATACTGGGGACTTGATCCTTAGTCTGATAAAACTTTAAGGAAACCTTAAATTTCATATTGAGCCCCTTAAGGTCATTTTTAGAAGTTGTTCTTGAAAAGTTTCATAAAAAACAATTAAAAAGTTGAAATTCTGGCTCCTAAGAAGACTCACTATACTAGGGCAAATCCAAATCCAAACCCTACTACAATAGTTGATGACCCAGATAGAATTTTAAGAAAACTAGAAAAGGTAGAGACTCAAGAAAGTAGTAGCTTGTTACTTAAAGAAAATTCACTCCCTGAGGAGTTGTCAACTTTAGAGGAAATTCCATTTGACCTCTCATTATTTAGAACTAAGTCAGAAAATACAATTCATGAAACTGTGTTAGACCCTAATTTTATTCAACTCATTAAATAAAATAAGGTGCCTATATATCCAGATTTAGATAAATTTTTCTTGGACACCTTTAACAACTTAGAAGCTTTAACCTCTACATTGATAAGCCATATAGATGATGCTTACCTTCAACAATTTGTTGAACTAGCAGTCCTTACTGCTACTACCTCTGAAATTTCTGCACAATATTCAATCACTGTAAATACACCTTCATTTACCACCACCTCATCAATAGTATCCACCATAGTCCATTCCCCTAAACTAGTTATTCATCAGCCAAAAACCTCATCCTCATCTAGTTCATCTCCATCCATTTCAATCCCTTCCTCAAGTACCAGCACTTTACCCCCTAGTCAAAACAGAGTCCAAGCCATGGCAGACTGATATGCACCTTTGGTTTTACCTGCACAAATCGATGCTATTCCCAAGGATTATCAAAGTAAAATCTTTTTGTTTGATGCTACTGGTCAGTACACTGCCCAACAACATGTGAACAAAATGACTGACTATTTCAATTGCATGAGATAGATCATTCTGATGTCCAAATGAGGTTGTTTGCTCAAACATTAATTGGGGATGTTAAGAAATGGTTCAAAGCTTTACCTTCCAATCATATTGCAGACTTATCTTGTTTTAATAGATTAATCATTGATAGATGGGAGAGAAAGAAAAACACTCTGCAAATACTTTCTGAATATGATAACATTAGAATAGCTCCTAATGAGTCAGATCAGGATTATTGTACTAGGTTCAATAGCATCTACAATGCAATCGTAGCTAATATTAAGCCTCCACATGACCTAGCATTAATAAAATTCCCTAATGGTTTTGACACTGATATGTCATATCAATTAAGGGAAAGAAACCTTGAAACATTGGAACAAATGCAAAGACATGTTGTTAGTGTAGAGGCCAAACTATTAGCCAAGAAAGCTAGAATGAGCAATGAAAAGAGAGTGGTAATTAAAGAGGAAACTTCCACTTCTGATGGAAAAATAGATAGTTTAGAAAAAAGTGTAGAGAGAATAATGGATAGATTAGAAAACATGGAAAGAAAAACTCAGTGGGAGAAACAACAACCACCCCTAATAAGAAACCCCAACTTTAGGAAGAATCCTAACATTGCAAAGAACTTTATACCAGACCAACTGATTAGGCCTTGCTTCCAGGAAAACTATATTGAGGGTTCACAAAGCCATGAAGGAGAGGATGACACCCAGATAAACTTATTAAGAATAAAAAATGAAGATGTTGTTTTTCATACTAAAGAAGAACAGGAGTTGTACATGCTGCAAGAATTGCAGTTAGAATCTGGTGAGTCCTTTGACTTTAAACAGGGTTATGAGTCAGCTATATATGATGTACACAAACAATATAGCTTAAGAAGTAAAAATAAAAATGAATCTCCCACTAAAAGATCAATCCAAACCCAAACTAAAAAGATAATAGAAGCTCTTGTCACTAAAATTTTACAAATCCTTCCTAGGGGAACAACATAGACTTCTGCCCCAAAAAATTGTAGATATAGTTGCATTCAAAACTCAAACTGAAATAGTTACTCAAAAAATTCCAAATAGGAGAAATCAAAACAAAACTGCTGAAACACAGACTGGATTTCCTAGTACTGAAAAACAAGATAAAAACAAACAGACTACATTTGTTAAGGAAGATCTTGTTGAAAATAGCAACAAGAAATGATAAGAAAAGAATATATAATATTCCAATTTAATTTGTCCTTGAATTAAATTGTGAATTAAAATCGAATTTAGTTTTAACAGCTACATAGAATTAATTAATCAATTTATCTTGACTTAATTAGTTGGAGAAATTCAAGTTAGAAGTCTTTCTGAAGTCATGCAAGAGTTATCCCTTAAATTTAGGAGATAAGGTTGAGTTATATTTGAGTTGTAATTAGTTGACTCAGTTTGTTAAGTCCAGTTAAATTAGTTCCAAACTATTTGAGGAACTAATGGTGAGATAACGATTAGTTGATGCATGCATGCACTCAAATAGTGTACTCCAGTTAAATAAAGATTCCCTCATCAGAAACTCATGCTTGTCTATTCTGAGAAAGACCCTGTTGAGATTAAAGTCAATGAAAGTGTACTATTAGTTGCATGTGTTTTAGTATAAATAAAACTCATGCATGCAGAAGGAATAATTCGTTGAGGATTGCGCAATTCTGATAGTGTGTGATAGCAGTGTTCCACTTGGTGAGGTGAGAATCATCCCAGAGGAACAGTGCAAGGAAAAGGAGCTTTAAGGGTAGAGAGGAAGGCTCGTGAGAAGCTTTGATTACCTATGAGCATCTATGAGGATTGTACTGAGAGCTAAGGCTTTGTATAATCCCTATGTATTTCCACCTTGTATGATAATACAGATAGTGGGGTTTCTAGCTGAGGCTTTCCCCAAAGTATTTTCATGTGTATTGTGCATTGATTCTTCTTCTTCTGGTTATATGTGTTCAACTCTATCTTTAAGCTTCTAAAAATTGCTTGCTAGTAGAAGTAGGTTATAGTATTCTTCTTTGGTTATATTGCATTATCGGGTTAATATACAGTCATATTTTCTACATGGTCTCAGAAGAGCAAGATTGGTAGAGATAATTTCTAGATAGCTCTCGGAGCGAGATTTATAGAGAATTTGTAGAAATTCTACATGGTATCAGAGCCAAGTCTACTGGAGTTGTAAATAATATACTGAGAAGAGAATTCGAAGTTTGAAGTTTGGGGTTGCAGGTGCAAATCGAATTCGTATCATACTTCAAGGTTGGCCAATAGAATTCCTATGGCTTGAGACTCGAGTATGCCTTGGAAGGTAGCTTGAATTACATAGCATGGAAAGATAGAATTGAAGTTGTATTAGAAGACAACGACTTGAATGATTTCATTGATCAAGAAATCCCAAAGCCAACTTCAACTAATGCACAAGAGTTGGCTGAGTGAAAGTGTGTGATGAAGGCGAGATGGATCATCCTTGAGGGTGTTCAAGACCATATTGTCTCGAGCCTCCATGGGAAGGATAGTCCATTTTCAATGAGGAAGACACTGAAGGACCTCTACTAGAATAGTAGAGACCAGAGGAAATCGACACTCAAGGATAAGCTTCGAAGAATCAAGATGGAGAAGGGCGCTACCATTTCCACATATTTGAACAAGCTCACCACATGTAGGGATGAGCTTGGTAGCATAGGAATAACTACTGCTGATGATGATATGCTGAGCCTCACTCTCCTTGGCTTTCCAAAGAGCTGGAATAGCTACTAGGGTTCTATGAATGGAAGGGAGAAACTACCGGATTGGGAACAACTGTGGTCAGATCTTATATAGGAGGAGATTAGGAGGATCACTCGAGATGGTTCTTTATCCAAGAATGATAATGAAGAAAATCTGGCCTTAGAAAGTAAGGAAAGGGGATGGGAAGGCTTCCCATTCCAAATCGAATTCTTCTCATGGAGGCAAGAAAGGTGACAAGTCTAAAGTGAGATGCTTTAATTGTCATGACATGGGACATTATGCAACTAATTACCCATCGAAGAAGTCCAATAAGGGATCCTTGTAAGGATCGGAAGGTAAGCCATTAGCCTCTCAGTTCGAAATGGACTTTACCTTCATCGCATGCATGGTGTCATCAATGATGGGTTGTGTTTGGTATCTTGATAGTGGAGCCTCATTCCACATGACCAGCGATAAAATTTTATTCAGTACATTGGAGGAGAAAGACCTCAAGATGCGCATAGAGATGGTTGACGACGGAAGATATAGTGTTTCAGGAGTGGGCATGGCTGCTTTTTAGAGGGAGCATGGAGATCCTATCACATTGACAGATGTGATGTATGTGCCTGGACTGAAGAAGAACTTGGTATTAGTTGCGGTATTCGAAGACCATGGCTATGATATATTTTTTAGTAAGGGAAAGGTTTTCCTTAGACACATCACCATGAGACAAGTGAAATAGATCGGTTCATGAGTTAAGAACCTGTATGCTCTTGAGGTTTCAAGATGCATGCAAAGCCTTAAAGAGAAAGGAAAATGTTAGAGACTTGGTTGTTGAAGGGAGAGTAAATTACCTCTCAACATGCAGCCCCAGAAGAAGTCTCAGACAATTGTGGAGGAGCCAGAATTGGAGAAGCAGTGAGGAGACTGAGTGAAGAGATGCACTCAGATAGATACCTCCATTAGGGGGGGATTTTCATCCAAGTGGGCAGAGGGATCACATCCAGCCATACCTCTAGGTGTGAGGTGGGGCGATGTGAAGTGATAGTCCCAAGAATGTTGAAATTGGGCAGGGTCCATTGAGAGGTTTTATCTCATGGGTTGAACCTTGCTATGGGAGCCCAAAGTACATAGTAGCGGGAGGAATCAGTGGGATTGATACAGTCAGAGATCAAAGTGACAGAGGCTAGAGCAGTTAGATACTGAAGAATGCAGAGAAGGATTGACAACAGTGTAGAAAGGCAGAGTCAGCAGAAGCACAAAGTTTGCAGTTGACAGATGTAATAACAGTGAGAGACTTTGATGACAGATGCATCATATTGATTTAGGTTGGATGTTTTTTTGTTTCTAGAGTTGCTATAGCAACAACACTAGAGAGAAGTGTTGCATGGATAACATTCCAAAGGTTCATGATCAAAATCAATTTGAATTCCTTGTTGAGAAGGAGTGTTGAAAATAACAACAAGAAATGATAAAAATAGAATCCAAAATATTCCAATTTAATTTTTCCTTGAATTAAATTGTGAATTAAAATCAAATTTAGTCTTAACAACTACTTGGAAATAATTAATCAATCTATTTTGACTTAATTAGTTGGAGAAATTCAAGTTAGAAGTCTTTCGGGGGTCATGCAAGAGTTATCCCAAACATTTAGGAGATAAGGTTGAGTTATATTTGAGTTGTAATTAGTTGACTCAGTTTACTGAGTTAAGTCCAGTAATTAGTTCCAAACTATTTGATGAACTAATGGTGAGATAAAAATCAGTTGATGCATGCATGCACTCAACTAGTGTACTCCAGTGAACTGAAGATTCCCTCATCAGAAACTCATGCATGTCTATTATGAGAAAGACCTAGTTGAGATTAAAGTCAAGAATAGTGTACTATCATTTGCATGTGTTTTCCTATAAAGAAAACTCATGCATGCAAAAGGAATAATTCCTTGAGGACTGTGCAGTTTTGATAGTGTGTGAGAGCAATGTTCCACTTGGTGAGGTGAGAATCATCCCAGAGGAACAGTGCAAGGAAATAGAAGCTTGGAGGGTAGAAAGGAAGGCTTGTGAGAAGCTTTGATTGCCTGTGAGCATCTGTGAGGATTGTACTAAGAGCTAGCAAGCTGTGATAGCTAAGGCTTTGTATAATCCCTATGTATTTCCACCTTATATGATAATACAAATAGTGGGGTTTTTAGCTGAGGCTTTCCCCAAAGTATTTTCATGTGTATTGTGCATTGATTCTTCTTCTTCTGGTTATATGTGCTCAGCTCAATTTTTAAGCTTTCACAAATTGCTTGATAGTATAAGTAGGTTATAGTATTATGCTTTGGTTATAATGCATTATTGGGTTAATCTACAACCATATTTTCTACATGGTCTCAAAAGAGCAAGATTGGTAGAGAGAATTTCTACATAGGTCTCGGATCGAGATTTGTAGAGAATTTGAAGAATTTCTATAGATCTCATCCAAACAAACAAAGCTAAGCTCCCTTTTAACCTCAAAACTGAAATAGAAAAATTTAAGATATCAGTTCCTTTGACCGAGTTAGTAAAAAATGAATCCTAGAGATCACAAATGATTGAAACTTTAAATATAGGAGAGGGAGAAGATGTTGTCAATTTGAATGATGATCATCCTAAATTATTGTTTGGACCTGAGGTGAATGGTAGTCATCATCAAGGGGGAATCCCTCCATTCTACACTAGCCTGAACATTCATGACAAAATATTACATAATGCTATGTTAGACTCAGGGGCATCCCATAACTTGATGCCAAAAGCAATCATGGAGAGACTAATCTTAGACATTACCAGACCATATAAAGACTTAGTTTCCTTTGACTCTAGCTAAGTTAAATGCCTTGGTTTGATCAAGGATTTATGTGTAACTCTAGTCTAGTGCCCAACAAAGAGTATTGTGATGGACATGGTAGTTTCAGACATCCCACCCAAATATGGAATGCTATTTTCTCGATCATGGGGAGAAAAATTGCAAGGATCCTTGCAGTTAGATATGTTATATGGCACCATATCTATCTTTGGCCATCAAAGGAAACTATATAGAGAGACCTTGATGAAATACATGGTGAGTAGTGCTAAAAGACCACAAAATTTCCAATATACTCCATGCATTCTAATATGGATTCTTTTATCTTGTACAATTTAGAACATAAAAAATGATCAAATTACAGTTGTAGAAGAAAACAACAAACCCCCTGATAGTGAGAACATTTTTCATGATTCCCTATGGCACCTATATTTTGATGGATCTGTGAATAGGTTAGGGGATGGTGCAGGAGTGTGGATACACAATATGGAGAATAATCATTCTGAGGGAGATCCATTTATATTAAACTTCAAGTGCATAGATAACATGGCTGAATATGAAGCTCTAATCTTAGGATTACAAATGGTTAGAAAACTTGGAGCCAAAAGAGTTTCCATAATGGGAGACTCATAATTGATTATTAAAAAAACTAATGGTGAATACTCTGTAAACAATACCAGACTTAGCCAATATAGAGAGACATTCCTAGATTTTATCAAAGACCTTCTAGAAACAAACTTTGCTACCATTCCTAGAAAATAGAATATGCAAGCCCATAGTCTGGCCACTTTTGCTAGTACATGCAAATTACCCTTTAAACCCAACCATTAGTGAACTGCAGAAGTGATACATAGGGCTGTTATACCAGGAAATTTGAAGTATTGGTAGATTTTCTCCCAGGATTCTTAGATTTATGATTTCATGAATGCTGAATGTGATTTTCAGAATTGTAAAATACAGACTGTACAGTAGAAAATAACATAGATGGTGACATAGATGTAAATATTTTAGATATAGGTAAACCCACTAATTTCACTAAAGAAGAAATAGATAACTTAGAAAATGTAGAAATAGAAGAGATAATGAATGATGATCCTGAAATTCTAAACCTCAAAAAGAATTTTTTTCCTAAGGGATTGGTCCCATTAGAAGATTTGTTTGACTCAAACAATGTAGCTAGGAAAGAAAAAATGGAGCCTTTAAGAGAAGACATAGAAGAATGTAACATAGGAACTCAGGAAAATCCAAAACTCATTAAAATATCAAAGGCCTTACTCCAGAGGAAAATGTTAAATACATAAATCTATTTAACGAGTCTCAAGATGTTTTTGCCAGGAGTTATGAAGACTTGAAGTCTTACGACACCAGCATAATTCAACACAAAATACCTCTCAAAGAAAATCATAAACCTTTTAAATAGAAACTTAGGAGAATTAATCCAATTTTTATGCCATCTATTGAGAAAGAAGTTAAAAGAATGTATGATGTCCAAATCATAGCTCCCATTAGATATTTAGATTGGGTTTCAAACTTAGTCACTACTAGGAAGAAGGCTGGAGAAATCAGACTGTGTGTTGATTTTAGAAATTTATACAAGGTCTCATTAAAAGACAACTATCCTCTACAAAAAATGGACCATATCCTTCATAGGGTACTAGGCTCATCCAAAATCTCTTTACTTGATGGATTTTATAGATCAAACTAGATCTTAGTCCAACCAGAAGACCAAGCCAAAACTGCATTTACTACTCATTGGGGTACCTTCATGTATTTGAAGATGCCTTTTGGATTAATGAATGCAGGAGCAACTTTTGAAAGAGCTATGGATATATATTTTTCCAAGGATATCTGTGACTTCCTAGTGGTTTACCAAGATGACATCATAGTCTTTTCTAAATCTGATAATGAACACCTAGATGACCTGACAAGATAAAATTTGGGATTTCCTTAAATCCCAAAAAGACACTCTTTGGTCTAGAGGAAGGAAAGTAGTTGGGACATATAATATCCAAAGATGGAATTAGAATAGATCCTTCTAAAATAGAGGCAATCTTGACCATCACCCATCCTAGAAATATCAAATAATTGCAGTCATTTTTAGGCAAGATAAATTTTCTTAGGAGATTCATTTCAAATTTAGCAGAATTGATTAGATAACTAAGTAACATGTTAGGAAAGGACTCGGCACTTAAATGGACATTGGAGGCCAAACAGTTCTTTGAAGCCATCAAGGAAGCCCTAACCAAAACTCTAGTCCTTATAAGTCCTGATTTTTAGAAAGATTTTATAATTTCTTCTTTTGCTTCAGAACACACTATTGCAGCAGTCTTGTTGCAAAAGAATGACCGAGGATATGAAAAACCAATTGCATTTTTCAGTAAATCCTTAAGAGATTCCACACTCAAATAAAACATTATGGAGAAACAGGAATTAGCTTTAGTAAAGGCTATCAAAGATTTCAGAGTCTATATTTTGTATTTTCACATTATTGCTTATGTTCCAAATTCAATAGTTAAGGACATTTTGACACAAAATGGTCCTGAAGGAAAAAGAGCAAAATGGATTGCCTTTATATTGGAATATGACATAGAAATAAAGCCTACTAAACTTATCAAAGCCCAAGGTTTAGCAAAAATCATGGCTAAATTGAACTGTCAGGCCCTAGATATTAATTTCATTGGTGCCCTTGATGATCAGGAAGAGATGGAGACTCCACAGATCAGTGAACCTTTTACAGATTCACCTTGGTATGCAAATATCATATTTGTATTACTAAACTTACAAGCTCCTCTTGGTTTAACAATAAATAAAGCTATATTTTTGAAAATGAAGTCATTAAATTATTGTATCATAGATAATGATTTGTTTTGGAAAGACAATGGCGGTATTCTTTTGAATTGTTTATTGAAAGATGAAGCTGATAAAATCATGCATGAATTTCATGCAGGGTATTGTGGAGGACACTTGTATTGGAAAACTACTGTTGACAAAATCCTTAGGGATGGTTTCTACTGGCCCACTCTTTTTGCAGATGTTAAGAAACATGTGACCTCCTGTCATAAGTGCAAAATATTTGAGGGAAAGAGAAAAATTTTACCCTTGCCTCTCAAACCAATCTCCACAAAAATGCCATTTCAAGAATGGGGGTTAGACTTCATTGCAGAAATACACCCAGCCTTCTCAGCTCAGCACAAATGGATTTTGACACCCACTGATTACTTCACCAAATGGATAGAAGGCATCCCTTATAGACAAGCAACATACTCTATCATTATCTCATTCCTAGAAAATAATATCCTATCAAGATTTGGATGCCCCAAAAAAATCATTACTGATAATGCAACTACTTTTAAATCCAAGAAAATGGTAGAATTTTGTAGCAAATATCACATCACCCTTGGCCATTCCACTACCTATTACCCTCACGGTAATGGACATGCAAAATCCTCTAACAAAAACCTCGTCAATATAATTAAGAAATTACTAGAAGACAATAAAAAGACATGGAGAAAAAAGTTGGTCAATGCCTTATCGTCAGATAGAATAACTACCAAAAATTCCATTGGTACATCTACCTATCATTTAGGATATGGGATGGATGTTAGTTTGCCATCCTCTTTGGGAGTGCCAGTGATCAAAATCATCTAGGTTGTGTAGGTAGAACCAAATGATATCCAGAGAAGAATAAATCAGACCATACACTTGCAGCAGACCAGAGAAGAAGTATATGTAAAATCACAAGTAATCCAAGATAAAATCAAAAACATATTTGATAAAAAGACTAAAGCTGATGATTTTTACATAGGTCATAAAGTTCTTAAGTGGGATTCAAGAAGAGAAGACAATGGCAAACATGGCAAATTTGATTTTTTGTGGCAAGGCCCTTATGTCATTTATGGGTACAGAGGTAACAATGCCTTTTTCTTGAGAGAGATAGATGGATCAAATCTACCAGGAGGACCTGTCAATGGTAGAATTATGAAGCATTATATATCTACAGATTAATAATAGTTCATTTTACTTTGATCGTTGTATATAACATTACAGAGTTTTTATTGGATTGGATGGTGATCTTTTGAAGTTGAAGCCTGAAGAGAAGGCCCTGAGCTTTGAAGGTTTCATCATCATAAGTGTTAATAAAGAAGAATCATAGAAGGACAGTTTACAAGGTAACTTCAGTCACAATTCAAAGGCTATTGACCTTAAAGTTCTTAACATTTCACCAGGAAATGCCATCCCCATATGGAGCCACTTTTAGGGTCCTATAATAATAGGATTCATAATTTTAAATTGGCTATGGTTAGGCTTGTAATATTGTACATATTTTTTCTTTCTGCAAATTTTTTTCCATATTAAAGATTAAAAAATGTAAAGAGGGTATATCCTAAAAGAAATATCAAAGGACAAAGAGAATAAGAAAAGTGAAAAAAAAGTGAAAAAATTTGAACCCCAAACAAACACAGATAATGAAAGTGTGCAGATTTAAGTGCCACTACTTTTACTTTACTATGCAAAATAATGGTTATGTGCAGCTTTCCATAAATGCCACAACCCATGATAGTCAAATAGCTTAATCTTTACTATTTCATGCTTTAAATTTCATGTTTATAGATAGAAAATAAAGATCTATCCAAACTGTTTAATCTTGGCAGATCAGTAGTTAAGTAGAGAAATAAAATGTGCTCAACAACTTAATCTGAGCCATTGGAAGATATAAGGTTAGAATTACATAGTTTTCTTTTCAAAAGAAAAAGGAAAGAAAGGGTCTTCTAGCTCAAATGCACCAAATAAAGTGAAGAAAAAATGTTAGGGTAAGTAAAGGGTAGGTACAAGAAAGGTTGCAGAAGTACAAGGTTGTTAAAGCATAAGCACATTTATCATGCTTAATCCTATGTTTCAGTGTGCAGGAGCAGTTATGAAAGTGAAAAGATGTTCAGAAGCTGATTTAATTACCTTCCTCTCATTTCATTTCACCCCCACTACAGACTTACTAATTTCTCCATTATCCCATCATTTCTTATGAATATACCCTTTTCCCTTCATTTTGATCCTCACCCCTTGGTTTCACACATTTCTTTAGCAAATTAGCCTCCAAAGGTCATCCCCCTACCCTAAACCCCTTTTCCCTAGTGTGAAACCCACTCCCCATTGGAAAAATCCTCTTTTCCCTCATTAATTTCCCTAAAAACCCAAAAAAAAAACCCTTTATCCTAAGTTTTATTCCCCTCCTATATTATATAATTAATCCCCTGAATCCGAATTTTCCCCAAAAACCCTTTTAACCCACTACCTTTGGTGTGGTTAAGAAAACCCCGCCACATTCAACACTAAGCCCACTTTATTAATCCCACTCATTGTATTTTAATCCCCACTTTATTCATTAATTAATTACAAGTAATTGTAATTAATCCCCTAGGCCCCACAAATCTCCACCCCTATTTCCTCCATGTAGTTTTTCCACGCGACAACCATTAGATCTTTCACCCTTAGATCTGATGGTATGCATCCATATCGCGTTGATTCCCTTTCTGATCTTTACCAGCCTGAGAGCACACGAGATTCACGGCTTTTCTCAGGCCCTTTTCTACTATGTGGCAACTCCAGGCGAAATGGCATGCTCTCAGGGAATTACCACCTGACTGCCAAAAGTGGTGCAATAGCCCCTGAAACTGCCTCCCCGCAAAAAGCTAAACCATCCACTGTTCATTATGAATTTTGTTCCAAATTCTAATTGTTGCCAGTTAAAAGGCCGAAGAAGCCCATTTCAACTCTTTTCGCTCATTTGTACTGTGAAAATTGCCTAAGCCTTCCTCCGCCACCCTGAGCCTCTGCAACCAAATTTGACCGCCGATTACCTTTCGAACATGCTCCAGATGCCCAATTCAACCATTCAATGCACAGCTAAAGCAATTGTACCCTCTACAGTCACCTTTGAAACTAGTTTACAGCCCGAACCACCAATTTCTAGATATTTTGAGAGAAAACCAAAACAACCCTCTCAAATTTGAAAACGTACAGTCAATTCAAACATTAATTAATTGAATTTAATTAATTTTCCCTGAATTTGAGAATATTTTTACCCAAATACCCAAACCCTATTTTCAAAACTGCAAATTACCCTTTTACTCCACTAGAGTTTTCAAATTTTCACTTCTACAGCCTATATAAGCCTAATTCACACCTCTCCCACTAAAAATTGGCTGCCCAGACCTCTATGGACATGAGACCTCTGTCAATCCCTCACCTAGACATAGACCATTTGGAACTAGTAGAAAAGGATTTCCAAATAAAAGACACTGCTACTCCAGCCCACCTTCTAAAGCTCTAATGTTGGAGTAAGGATAGGTTTTTAAACCATGCAGATGACATCCACCTTTGGGAATCCAATTTACCCAAATACACATTCCTAGAAGTTCACCCATTCCCTGATATAGTACATTTTTGTCATGCCTGTTATATCCCTATCCAAAGGGCCGTTGTTGCCCCAAACCAGCAGTTGTTATTTACCATTACACCAGAGTCCATCAACCAAATACTACAAATCCAACCTAGCCCTAATTAGACCCCTTTATCCATTGGAGACCTATTGGAATTATATGTCACATTGAACCTAGTTAAGATAAGGCAAATCTTCCAGACTTTCATCATTGAAGACCGCCATACCACTACATATACTCCACCCTATGTTGCCACCATTTTTTCAGAGACTAGCAAACACATAATCACTATGCTCTCCTGCATCCTAGGATACACTTTAGATGAGCATGTGGATGAGGTCATCCTAGCCTTCCTGTCCATTTTTACTCCAAGCAAGCCTCCTGCTATCATGTACAACTATGCTCATTTCATTGTATACAGAATGCAGGAACAATTCACCAGATTGCCCACTGAAAGGGTTTTCAGATACTCTTCAATGTTGTTTCATATGTTTTTATATTACCAAGAAGACAAATTCCCTGTAAGTATCCAAAAGTTGGACACCAAGGGAAAGGAGATATCAGTGGTCTACTGGACACCCTTTGTCCAGAAATTTTCCACAACATTTACCTACAAAGACTTCATAGACTTATTTGTATACCCAATCATGAACATGTTGACTAGTAACACTCAACCTAGGATCAACCAAGAGATCAAGAGGGTGCTACAATCAGCTAAGAACAGTAAGGTGGGAGATTGATACTTGTACCAGAACAAAACTAAGATCAGAGTTTATGGCTGCCAACTAGCCCCGTATAAGTTGCCCAAGTACCTCCCTATGAGGATATTTTCACTTAAGTACTTAAGACAAACCATCAACTCTGATGAGGTCCACTTCCTATCTCCTAGGAAGAAAACCTAGTTTAAGATGAAAAACCAATTGGGCTCATTCATTTGCAACAACAGAGAGGCTGGACTAGAGGCTAACAAAATACTACAACAGATGAAATTCAACAACAACTTCATGTGGCAATATGACCCTCATGGGGTTATAAATAAACTTAGACTCAGAGTCAAGTTGGGACCATACATCCACCACCCAAGACCTAACATTGAATAGTTTTCCAACCAATCTGATTGGGTGGAAAAGACATTGATTGATATGGACAACACAATTGTGGATGTTGAAAACACATTAATTGATCTTGAAAAAAAATTTGGCCAGAAATATTTCTTGCAGGTCCCAGAACTAGGGGAGCCAATGAACATTCCTCCTATCCTTGAGACACCAACCAATGAGGAGAAGAATGTAAAGAGGAATATGGAAGAGGCATCCAGCTTTGGCATGGAGACTATTAGAGTCGGTTTGGTCAATCCTTCGTCAGAGATCAAAACTCTTTATGCATTTCATTTTTAGGTGTCCCGCTCCATTCACTCAGCTGCATTCCGCTAGGGGCATGCCATAATCTGACGGAGAAAGGTCATGCTAGTCATTTCCCCTCATGTCAGGCTCCTGCTGGCTTAGGTCTTTTGTCAATGATCACCAAAGTCCATGACAGTCAAGGTGTGGTCCTTTAATGGACAAAGGTCATTTTCGATCATTAGGTCTAGGGATTTATCAGTTTGGTCTTCAAATATGTCCAGTAAATTCGTGCAGGCTAGAGAGAGGCCCTTACAAAGTAATGATTCATAGAGTTTCATCATCATATTGATAAACTTCGACTCTTCTTCAAAACTCTGTTTTGAAGAAAATTCAAACAGTGTCATTGGTGATAAAATTTTCAAAGAGATCGACAGTTGATTTCTCCAGGCACAGTCATGGTTTCCGTGGCCAAATGCCCTGTCATGAAATGCCTGCAAAGAGTGCCAAAAATTTCATCATTTGAGCTAAACTTTCAGAGGAAACGTGAAAATCAGGGTTGTTTTAAGTCAATGAAAAAATGTCAAAACATAACATTAGAAAAATTGGTTTTTGAAAAAAGCAAAATTTAACCCATGACTTCTAAGACTTTATATCCAAGTTCCCACCAAAATCAAATTCATTTTGCAAATCAAGTGCTTAAGGAAACATTGCAAAGGTTTGAGTGTGCATCGTGCGTGGTTTGGAGCAAGCTTGGAGGCGATTTCAGGGCACGACGCATATAAACAGGGGCACGGCACACACAGAGGGTACGGCACACATAGAGGGTACAGCGCACACAGAGCTAGCCCGCAGTGTATTTTTCTAACTGTCACAACACACACCCAGGGTGCGACGCACTGGGTTTTGCATGCGGCACACATAGACAAAGCACCAAAACACTGCCAAACTTCCTCAAATCTTTTGTGAAGCCCATCAAATTGCAAGGTAGGCTCTATAACATCACTTGTTTATCAAAGTTCATAAATGATATGGTGGTTTTATGCCTATGATTGAATGCAACAAAAACTCATAAAACCAACCACAAGAAAATACCAAAAAGTCATTGTTTCTAGGGTTGTATAAGTGTGGTGTTGATGCCAAGGTTCCATTTTCCTTCCTTACCATTTTTCCTTATCCCCCTATGTTATTGTTTCCTATTCCCACTACCCTAAAATACTACAAAACTCATATTCCTTATCCCTCCATTATTTGGTCAATGCAAACACCAAACCCTACCTCATTAAAACCCCAAAAAACCTACCCTATCAAATACCCAAACCCCCTACATATCCCTAAACAAATTTCTCCCTATAACCCCTATTCCCATCACATTACTCCCCTCCTAATACTCCCTTTGTTTCATTGTTCCCCTTGGTGGCAGATGTCACAAAAACAACACCCAGCTTCACCATCATCAAAGGGAAGCCTAAGTACAGTACATAAACAGTAGTCATGGCATCTGAGGGTTCATCAGAGTATGAGGTCGAAACTCACAGTGATACAGCTTCAGGAGAACAGGCTCCCAGGAGACATCACAAGAGTGGAAAACATGTTAGGGATGAGCCAAACACCCTCACTGAATTGAAGGCATGCCCTCTTGCTATGTCATGTTTCCAGCACCTACCATGTTTTGAATTTTGTCAAAGGGTGGCTAATGTTATAATTCATCATGAGTTGGCCCGCTTTTTGTACTTCATCTACATGGAGTTTAGTCTATCTTGGTTCGGCTCACCTTTACATTGACACCCAAAACTATCTCAGTGGCAACAGGCATACCAAATGTTGGAGAATAGTGGCATAGTATGGATAGGCAATACTATGAGCCTTACATTAAGGCCAGTTGTTTGAGGCACCTCACAAGAGTCTTCCCATTCAGATATTTGAAAGATGAGTATGCTCCACTCATGAGGTTGAACATGAAGTACTTCAGCTGTGACGGGAGGTTCTCTCGTCTAAATGCCTATCACATCAGGTTGCTCATGTACTTTACCAGGGTGCGGATGATGAACCTCCCATTTTTCATTTGCAGGAACATAGAGAGGATGAACAATTTCATGCAGCATAAGACCCCTCAGCAGCATCTTAACAGTGTTTATCACTTTGCTCTTATCTGGATTTTGGTGGATCATCAGTTGGGATTGCAGGGCATTGCTTGGGAGGACTTCGTCTCCGTGACTTCTTCAGCACTCCACAGGTAGTGTCAGAGGCAGAGCATGAGATAGGTGGTCCTTCTCATCAGTATGAGCACCATGAGACCACTACTATGCTAGTATTCATCACCTATCAAAGAGGCAATATACATTTGTTGGCAGCGGCAAAGCGAGTGTTATCTCCACCCGGGGCGGAAGGGGCCTTGCTTCGTACATCGACGACACAAGAATAGGACAGAGGTAAGGAGCTAATGCATGATGAGGGGCCTTCAGGTGAGCCATCAGGTGAACGAGAGACCGAATTCATTCTCCTTCATGATGATGAGACAGATACATAACCGACAAATGGAGAGCTTAGAGAGATCATCCAGGAGTAGCAATCAGAGATTGAAGCCTTGTCCCTTGATTTAGAAAGAGCCAAATGGAACATGAAATATCTGGAGCAGAGGAACAAACAACTTGAGGATCAACGAGCGATCACGGAGCTACAAAACATTCGTGAGCATCGCCAAGCTGCACAAAGGAGAAGAGTTGAGCTCACATCATTGGAGCAAGAGATCAATGAGGATCGGGAGGCCAATCTCAAGAGAGTTAACATGCACTTGGAGAGGCTGCTGGATAAGGCTAACAAGGACCATGCCTTACTGAGACACATGGCTTTCCATTACGGAGCACGAAATATGAGTGCAAAGGCCCGGATAAAGAGCTTGAAGGAAAAATTGAGCAAAGCAACAAAAGAGGAAAAAGAGGAAAAAGAGAAAGATCAGCTTTGAATCTTGGCTGAAGCTTCCTTGGCACAGCATAACACTTCATAGAGGACCTCCAGCCCAAATTTGGGGAAATTTTGGTCACATGAAAAATTTTTGGGCAAAACACAGGTTTTTTCTCCAGTGGCGCAATGCTAAAAATTGGGAGCTCCAATGAAGAATGGCTTGCATTTTTGGATTCAGCATGAAAATTCATGACTACTGGTGCTTGGACAAGAAATTTGGGCAAGATCTGAGTCTCCAGGAGGTCAAAAACACCCAAAAAATGACCTCTCTGCCCCTATTTTGACACACAGGAAGCAGTCTTGGGAGAATGAATATTTGGAGGGGCAAATGAGCACCCAATTCAGAAATTCCACTTGGGTTAGAAAGTAGACAGGACAGGCTTTCCAACAAGCACACTTGGGAACATTTTCAACTCCTACAAGTGCCTCAAAACAAGCTCCAAAGTGGCATAGTGTACACAGAAAATGGCGCAGTTCATACAGGAAAAAAGCCCAATTTTATCTCCGTTTCGCGAAATTTCAATTCGTGACTTCTCCAAATGGGCCCGCTCATCTACATTTCAGTTTTTTGGCACCTGAGGCAGAATTTAAAGTATTTTCACTCCAGATTGGCTCCTATCCTAGTGGCAAAGGAAGGCAAATGGTCACCCAAGCCATTTGCCATGTTTGTAGCACTGCACCTGTAGCTAATGGATGGCTTTCCACTTCCATTTTGTAATGATTCGAGTAACTACCCAACCCCTGGGCATTCTACCTCTTCATCGCACATTCTATATATTATATGCAAACTATTTGCAAAGGGTTGGTTGGCTTGTAACTTCTGGGACACTGTGGGAAAGAAACTCTGTTTCTTCACTGTATATTTTTGACAAAGAATTAATGAAAGGCAGCGGCTCTGTTTCATGAGATTCATGTGGTTGTGAGTGTAGTAAATGTGTCTCTTATGTTTCATATGTATTTTGTAATGTTCATAGTTCAATTCATATTCATTTCCAGTGAAATTTTCTGAGTTAGATCATTATATACCTAGGGGGGATAATATGGGGTACCAAGGGGGGTACCCAAGGTAATAATGTAATAATGGGATGGGCCATAGTAATGAATAAGGTGGTTAACCCATATCATGTAAGGGACCACAAGTAGTTAGTAATAAGGTAATGGGCCCATGGTATTAGTTTGATGGTATGAGGGAACCATGGTAATGACCCATGGTATTGTATGTATGAGACCTATATAGAGGCTAGAGACTCCATGTCAAGGAGGAGTGTCAAGGATTATTGTAAGAACAGGCATATGGCTTGTGGAGTGTTCTCCTTCTATAAGGAGTGATTGTATGGTGTTGCCCTACCCTAAGGGTTTGATCAATAAAGAATCATTTCATATTATTTCTGGGTTTATTCGCATTATCCTATATTTTCATATCAGATCTATAGTATTTCCGGGTTAGATCTATAACAAGTGGTATTAGAGCACTTTCTTGGGAATTCTATCTATATTCAGATCTTGTTATTTTTGGTGATTATTTGTAGTTATTGGGATATTGGTATTATTTTCATATATTTCTGGGTTAGAGCTATAACATAGATAAGGTAGAATTCAATTTTATTGCTCTGCCTGTGGGAAAATTTCATGTTCAATGTTCCTCTTCTGTTGAAAAGGATTCATGTACTTATGCCCTTTTCACTCTCCTAAGCAATCTCTCCATTCCGCATTATTTCAAACTAATTGCTACACTTTCTGCCTGTCTTGCCTCACGGAGTAATCTGTGACTTTGTATTAAATTCTCTGTTCATTGCTGTCCGTTGGTCCCATAACATCCCAGAAGCTCAGTCATTCATAAAAATTGTTTCTTGTATCCATATTCACTTACTAGCCTAAGATAAATATTTCACTGTAAGTCATCCCAGACCATTTCGTTTATCCATTCACTGAGCTTGACTCAGAGAGAGTCCTCTCCTGTTCTGGTAGGGCTAGCTACCAAACTGAGCATGGTTTGTGGTTACCCTGAATTTTGCCTTCTTTCAGCCTAAGGCAGATTTAGGTGCTAACAGAGACTACAGATGAGCTGTTTGAGCTAAGGAAAAGGCCCAAGTTGAATAATGTGTCTGAACAAGAGGAGAATATTGAATCAATGGAAATAACTGACACTGAAAAAATGGGGCAGAGAACAAAAGATACAGCTGCATTAGGCGCAACACAATAGCCATCAACTTCCAACACCCAAATGATATAGAGACAACAAAGTGTTGAGGTTTCTTCCTTTTTCAGGCCATCTGATAGGGTAAAGGATATCAAAGACAGGTTCAAAGAGATAGAGATGAGGAATGAGAAGTTGAATGCATAGACATACGCCCAATACTTAAAACATACACTACCCAACCAGAGTAGATTCATATCAATCTTTAACATCAAAGAAGGAAAGATGTAGATGTAATTTTTACAGCCCACTGTGCATCAACCAAAGACCTCAGCTAACTATAAGAAGACTAATTTTTAGTTGATGGTTAGGGATGTTGATCCCATTGACCAAATATATTTCTACAAACAGGCTATAGAAATGATTTACTCCACCCTTACAAGAAAGGCCATGGCTACCCACAAGCTGCAAGATTCATTAGATAATGTGCCAACCCAGTACAAATTGGAGAAGGCCTCCTCACAGGAAAAATATAAAAGGATAATGTCGTTTGAGGACTTGGTCATTGAACTAGGCCATGATCGAAGTGAAATTAAGGCAACATAAAAGTTGATAAAAAAGAAGAATGAAGATATAGGAGCCCTCAAGAAATAGCTCAATCTGCCACATTTACAACACCCACAGACAAAGGAGGTCCTGGAGAGCCAAACCAATCATGAACAGATGATGGACCTAGTGCTGTAGCTGAATGATTAGTTAAAGGAGATGGAGAAAGAATTGGATAGCTTGATTCAGCTCAAACAAGCTAGTCTTGATGATGCTCCTGCAACTGCCATCCCAACAGTTACCACTTTTGTACCTTCTACTTTGGTATATGTTAACACTCAGGTTGTCCCTTAGCTCCTTAAGGGATATGGCCGAGGTAACCACAAAACAATCTTTGGGCTGCAGGTCCTAGCCTACCTGCAGTCAGATAGGGCTCTCTCTTTATGATTTAACTTTGTTTTGGGTTGATTTTAGGCTAGTTATGGTGTGCAAGGGTTTTGTTTTGATTTTGGTGGGAAGGAGATGTTTTCAAGCAGAGTTGGGATGCATACAGTGAGAAGTTCAAACCATTGGGCATGGAGTCATGGATTAGGGCTTGCTGTTGCATTTTCTTGGTCACAAGAGGAATATAGAGCAGGATAGCTACACATAGAACAACATCAGGCTGGAATAAAGATGGAATGAAGGTCAGAAATGAAAGGCAACTAAGAATCTTTCATTAGCTAACATAGAGGGAAGGTGGATGAAAGTTTTTTTAGGAGTAGTAAATAATTCCTAAAACACAGCCATATATGAAAGAAATAGGGTAAACATGATCATTTAAGTATGCATATTCGTAACCATTTCTGAGGAAAACATATAGAAATAACAAGAACTGAGCCAAAGGTGCAGTCAAGCAAAACCTAAACTATTCTTTTTTCTTGCTATTTAGATGGCAACACAACTATGCATAAACATAATTAAACTGTAAACAGAGGTAGAAAAACTTATTGAGCCATGTAGTAGCACAGGAATTCCACAGTCACTGTTTAACCATTAGTAACACAACAGTCATTTCTTCATCCAAAGCATTCCAACAGTCTTTGATTACAGAGCTTCTCAAAAATACAGCATAAGTCTAGCATGAGGAATATCAGCCAACCAACCCTTTAAACACTGAATTAGGGTGCTTTATATAGGGAAAATATCTAAAATATCTATTACAACAGACCTAAAACAGGTCTGAGGGAAATAACTTCTTTAACCTAATTTTTTGTCCTAAATTTAATGCAGGAAAATATCTTTGAGCCGCACTGGAGGTAGTGGAATAAAAATGAGTTGATATGGTGTTCTTTTGGCTCTGTGTTGTTCATTTAGCCATAACTATGCATTGGGTTTTGATCCCTTGCTCTCAAGTGGTTTTGATCTGCATTAACTATGATCTAAAAGCCTTGGATGGCTTCACTGTTTTCTTTGACTTTGCTTTGGGGGTCTTTAATGTTCACCTGCTTTGGTATTGCCAATCTGATACTCTTTGCCGCTTCACTGATACTCTTTTAATTTAATCTGGGCTTCGTCTTTCCCCTGATACTCTTGAATTTGTCAAATCGCCCCTTTTCTGAATCTTCATGAAGAAATCCTATAAAATTGCGCATTTCCGGGCCTGCTGGTAGCCTAGCCATAGGTAGCTTTCCATTTTGATCATTTTTCTTAGCGATGCGTGATTGCGCTAATCGCGCATCGAAAACTGCCTCAGTTTTTCATTCCGGGCATCCTTTTCTGCGATTTTCGCCTTTCGCGCCTTTTTCAGTGATGACGTCAGTATCATGTCAGCATGATGTCAGCGGTGGGCCATGGTATGGCAGTGACGTGGCAGACTGACGTCAACAGGGTGACGTGGCAATACGGCAGGGTGATGTAGTGGCAGTGACACGTAGCAGTGGGGGGTTGACGCAGAGGTGACGTGGCGCTGACCTGGTACTGTCGTCAGGGGAGGAGAGACAGAAGGCGGTTTGTGGTTTCATCGGGCCGCCCTATGTACGAGGGTGGTAAATGTCAGAGGGGCTCCGATGCAATCAAGGGCAGACATGCGTCCCTTTGAACGACGATAAAACAGCCAGGCTATCGAACGCTAACTGTCAAGTGACGGGACTGCTCCGAAATCGCCGATAGATGTTGGATCTGGGAGGGCGGATCGGAGGGCTGACAAAGCGCGGAGCTGGCGGCAGGTTTGTGCGCAGGGCTCGCTGGAATATTCGAATATTTATACAATGTTGCGGGGGTTTAGACTTTGGGTTTGTGGGCTTTATACATGGTTTGTGCGCCGGGGGTAAAGTTTAATCAAAATACTTAAATCAAACCCAAAAATGTGAGCGTGCAGGGTAAAATATTTAAGGTTTATGGGTAGAGGGGTGAGGAAAGAGGTTATTAACCTTAACCAAATGTTAAGTTAATCCCAGGGTTAGGACGTGGAAGGCTAATGTTAAGCCCCAAATGAACTCAACATTTCCCCAAACAGATATTATAGGGCTATAGTGCCAGGGGATGGGAATATGTACATAGGGGAGCTATTTAGTTCTTTTAGTAAGGGGAAGGGGAAAAGATAGCGATTTACATAATAATGTTTAGAAGTTAATATGAGTTTGTGAGGTGAAGTGTATGGGGCTAAGTTTGTGAACTGAAACTTAGGCATAGGAAGTGAATGGACTGTGGAGAAATGATTTTTACACAAGAAATGTGGCTTCTTTTCACTGAAGAAAGTCAAAGCTTGACTTAGTATTTTTACAAAAATGAAGTGGTAACAGGACTGGTTGGGCAGATCCCAAAGTCCTCAAGGGGATGTTAGTGAGTCATTTGGGGAATGAGAAGAAGGGGGAGTTAGACATGCCTCACTTGAGCTCCTCCAAATGAAAAAGTGCTTCATAATTGTGATCTGAATAAATACAACACTTAAAAAACATGAAATGGATCACATAGCTTGATTCTGCAACCACAAAACTACTTACCCAGCCTACTTACCTAGCATTTTTTCTTCTTTTTGCATGGGTGCACTTGGACTTGCAGACCCTGATTATCTTTTTTTCCTTTGACTGCCCTCCTATCTAAACGTACCCTTATAACTTCCAAGGGCCCAAATTAAGTAGTTGGTCTCCTTTATCTCTCTACCTATCTACAAATCTGCCAAGATTAAACAGCTTGGACAGATATTCATCTCTATATTCTAAAACAAGAAATTGAAACCTAGGGAGGCCAAGATTAGGCTGTTTGGCCTTCCCTTAACTGAGAAACTCATCAAAAATGGATTAGATCATTAAAATTGGAATACAACAGTGGCATTTAGGCTAGCACACTTTCATGGCCTCTTCTTTGGCCTCTTTTGGAAATATGGAACATTGCAGAATGCAAGGTATGACATATTTGGCATGTAAAAATGTCGACCATGAAAGATGAATACCTGTTGCAACAGGAGGCTAACAGTGGCTCCACTTGGGGATGGCTTTTCCTTGTGAAAAGCTAAGAATAGCAGGTCAGACTGCCTTGATCTTCTATTGTTATTGTGGAACTGAAAACAATTCTTTGCTGGCTGCGTTATTTATGAACTTGATAGCACACTTGAGGAGCTTAGGGCCTTCTCTTCGGGCTTCAACTGCAGCAAGTTACTATCCAAACAAAAACAAAAAATCCTACCTACCTACCTACTCTAATCATCCTTTTGTTTGCTGGTTAGGTAAAGTGAAATAGCCAGTGCAACCATGTAAGCAACTGTAGAAACAAATAAACTTCTTGACTATTTTTCAGTGAAATCGGAAGCATAATTTGGTCATGTGCCCCCATAATCAAAATTGTGACATAGAAAGGCCACTGTTGATATACTTGGTCCTCATGGAGAAAACATGTTACAGATTTCGAGTTGAGAAGAACCTCCATGTAATCTACTACAGGATCAACAAAGGCATTATGCGTGATAGATTCTTCTGGGGCTTCTTGGTCTAATTGAATAGCTGCATCCTCAGTAATAAACCCTGCAACCAATTCTTCAGCCTTTGTCTTGAAACCATGATTATCTTCAATCTGTAAGTCAAAAGGTAGTACAATTTCCTCATGACTTGGAGAAGGAAGGCTTTGTAAGAATTCCTTAGGATCGCGAAAATCAAATGACTGAATTTGAGAATGCAAAAGTTCAATTTCATTTTCATGTTCTTCAACAACTAAATCAAGAAAACACATTTTGATTTGAGGTTGTTGTATTGCTTTGACCTTTAACAATACCAATTTAAAAAAATCTTCATCAAGCTCATATTCGGATAACAGCTTGCTGAATTCACCTAAAGCTTTATCTAATGAAAGATCTTCCACAAACCCGGTCATCCTACCTCACTATCAATACTTTGGAATATGGATTATTGGGCTGTAGAATTGCTCTGAAACTTGAAGCTCTGGATTTTTGAACAAAAATATTTTGATACTTCTCTTTTAGGTTCGTTCCTCCAGTGGAGTCTTAACTTTGTAAAAATTATGTGGAGTCACCAGGTGGATGACTTAACTTTGAAGTGCCTAATCTCTGTCCACCATCAAAGATCAAAACTAAACATGAAAAAGTTCTGAAGAAAAGGAGCAGTTTCTCCAGAAAACGAGATTTGCTCTTTAGAGCCAGCTTCTGGCCTGATTTTTGGAATTTTCTGAAGATGTCCCCAGCGGAGCTTTCCAACTTGATTTGTGAAATTATCTGAGGATTCTCCCCAGTGGAGTCACCATTATGTTAACACTCAGGTTGTCCCTTAGCTCCTTAAGGGATACAGCCGAGGTAACCACAAACCAATCTTTGGGTTGTAGGTCCTAGCCTACCTGCAGTCAGAGAGAGCTCTCTCGTTATGATTTAACTTTGTTTTGGGTTGATTTTAGGCTAGTTATGGTGTGCAAGGGTTTTGTTTTGATTTTGGTGGGAAGGAGATGTTTTCAAGTAGAGTTGGGATGCATACAGTGAGAATTTGAAACCATTGGGCATGGAGTCATGGATTAGGGCTTGTTGTTGCGTTTTCTTGGTCACAAGAGGAATATAGAGCAGGATAGCTACACATAGAACAATATCAGACTGGAATAAATATGTAATGAAGGTCAAAAATGAAAGGCAACTAAGAATATTTCATTAGCTAACATAGAGGGAAGGTGGATGAAAGTTTGTTTAGGAGCAGTAAAGAATTCCTAAAACACAGCCATATGTGAAAGAAACAGGGTAAACATGATCATTTAAGTATGCATATTCATAACCATTTCTAAGGAAAACATATAGAAATAACAAGAACTGAGCATAAGGTGTAGTCAAGAAAAACCTAAGCGATTCTTTTTTCTTGCTATTTAGATGGCAACACAATTGTGCATAAACATAATAAAACTGTAAACAGAGGTAGAAAAACTTATTGAGCCATGTAGTAGCACAAGAATTCCACAGTCACTCTTTAACCATTAGTAACACAACAGTCATTTCTTCATCCAAAGCATTCCAACAGTCTTTGATTACAGAGCTTCTCAAACATACAGCACAAGTCTAGCATGAGGAATATCAGCCAATCAACCCTTTAAACAATGAATTAGGGTGGTTTATATAGGGAAAATATCTAAAATAT